>JAUCNM010394156.1:0-11598 GCA_032353575.1 Pyrrhura devillei | reverse complement strand
TCCGGCTGTCCAGCGGCCTGCGATTCAACTTTCGATAGTCACTTCACTTGAGGTTTTGTTCACGTCAGTAGATAAACAGGAGAAGCCAATTCGAAGGTCGTCACGATGGTGCTTCAGCCTGTACGGGTGCGCGCCTGAAGTGCCGCTCGTGCTTGACCGTTTACTCAAGATAGAAGCGAACTTCTACGCCGTGACCGAGTGGACTCCGCTCAGTGGGAGCGGATCAAGGACACGCTTCCGGGCCGAGTGGAGCATGTGGGGCGCACGGCGTTGGATAACCGCCAGTTCGTCAACGGTGTGCTGTGGATGTTGCGGTCTAAGGCGCGCTGGTCGAACCTCCCGGAACCTTATGGCAAGTACAAAGCGTACATACGTGATCCAACGTTTGCGCTCCGCCACTCTCGATGCGACTTAGTGTGGCTCGACCTATGCCGGTCACCTGCAAATACCATTACGCGGATCGCGGAGATCAGGCTTACTTGCCACCCGGAGATGCCCAGGCTCAGGATGGGTTTTGAGGCGTACGTTCAATTTGACATACGCCTACAATGGTGTGCCTGCTACGCGGAGTACTGATGGCTTGTAGACTAGATGATCGTATGTTGATTGCTACTTAGTTTATCGTTGTCAGCTTCCAGAACCATCCTTTCGCACGCTCGATAAGCTCCATCCATGGCGGTTGCCGCAGAAATGATTGAGAGCAACAAGGCCAATACTGGCACTGGTCCATATGCGTGAGAGAAGCAATATGCGGATGTGCCCACCGACAGCATGGACAGAATGCAAAATATGACCAGGTTCGATCGCCAGGAATCCGTTCTCATTTCCTACATGCTCCCGGGATGTCGGGACTGATTACAATGCCCTACGTGTTCAGGGGCCTTCCACAAATGTTTTATCAGCTACACGTTTTGTGGGACAGTGCAGCCCGCAAGTGGATACCAGAGGCTTGGAGCCGCCATTTCGGCCCAAGCTTGCGTTGCCAAAAGCCGCGGAGGTCGGCCACAACGGATCCAGCGTCGCGAATACCCGGTCGCGCGGTCCTGCCTTTCAGCAAGCTTCCTCATGCCGAGTAAGCGCAGGGCTGCCCTATCCTTTACTCTGATTGAGATGCGTTTCACGATTAAATATCGCCGTTTCACAAGTCGCGGCTTTGCGGCCTATATACCCCAGCTTGATGGCGTTATCGCCGTTGGAAAAACAAAGGCAGAGGCTCGAGCGAATATTGTGCGTCTTGCCCAACTCGCAATTAACGAGGACGCCAAGCGTAGAGCTTCTGGGGCTTCCGCGCTAGGCCAAGTGCCCCTCGAGTCGCCAGTTCCCTCGTCGCGAGAAGAGTTAGTGTATGGGGAAGTCTCCGTCTAGGCGGAACTTCTCTTCCCTACGTCATCTCTTTTGCGGCGTCGAGGTGCAGCAGAAACCGGACCGTCCGCACCATAGAATGGGTTCACTCGCCTGGCTGTAATTAGAATTGACCCACGACGTGTAAAAGCATTCAGCCTAGATGAGAGCTTGTAGTTCATTGTAGTAGTTTGGGCTTACGTTCGTCCGTCCCCACGACCCCGCTATCCAGCGGTCCGTTCCTCTTTTCTGTCAGGACAGGCCTTTGTCGGGCGGCATGCATGGGTTATCAACCACGAAACGAAGGACATATACGGATCGTCTGTGTTTGCGTTCTCGCCTGCCTGCGAGGTAGCTGCATATTCAGCAGTGGGAACCAGCACCTGAGTAGGGTTATCTCAAACGGATCAATAGATGAACGTTGAGTACACGTTCCTGACCAAGCGAGGCTGCCTCTTGGAACAGATCAAGGGCAAGACTCCGGAGCAAGACGTGCCCGCTTCGCGCTTCGCCATCATTACCAAGAAATGTGAGCTCATCTCCAATGGCAGGTACTTGGGCGATCGCACCCGGCATCGTGATAGTGGTCAACAGCTCGTCGGAACCTTCCGCGAAGAAGAGCAGGTTGATCGTCATACGGACGAGTGTAGCTGCCCGAGCTGCTGCGTGGAGTAACTATTTGTATTGCGGCAATGTATAGCAGTGATTCTGCTCTGATACGGCAGCTTCCCCGATGGGCACCTGCGGACATCCGCAGGCTTAGAAGGTGAGAGGCTTCCAGCACAGCTCACGCGAGCAGCGAGAAGTGGATCGCGCGACCGGAGATTGTCTCTCGTGCTCCGAAGACCAGTTAATTCGCGCTCCCACATGGGAGCATGATTCTATGTGAAGGGAGCAAAGCTAATTTATACGGTGTCATTCATAGGTAGAGGTGATGCTGGCAGACCGAATCAGCCTCGACGCTACTTCATCTATTTGCTGGAAAGGATCGTAGGGGTCGCCGAGCGGTCGGCACACAAAGATCATCTTTGGCATTGCCAGTTCCGCATCCGTTGAGGGATAAACGTAAACTCGATGCAGTAACTCTGCTTGTTGCACCAGCTTGTGTGATGTCCAGAAGGCAATCTGATCACCTTTTTCCGGGAGCAAAGCGCTATCCGGGGTTTGAAGTTCACCAAGCTCAAATAAACCGTTCGATGATTGCTCTACACACATAATTGTCATCCCTTGAAGGTTAGCATCCGGGCAGCACTGCATTTAATTTCCACAGCTATGCAATGAGGTTCCTAAAGCTAATCCCGCCACGGCACGTTGAGATTCCATCTGTGCATCACCTCGCCGTCAAGACCTGCAACAACCTGAGCCTTACCCGCACTTCAGAGCCGGGGAGTGTACCTTGCTTGAACGCATCGGACACCGCAGGGTTAGCTTCCCGGCAGTACCCTGCGGTGTACAGCACCGATGCTGTATATAAAGATAACGTGTTCCGTTTTGGCAAATGCGGCTGCTGCAGACCGGATCTCACTCGTCTGTATAGAACATCGCGGCTGGATTCTACAATGCTTCGCCTCAACTTATACCCATGGTTCTGTAAAGCCTGCCACAGGCTCGTTTACCGAAAGCAGCGTAGCTGGCGGCGTGTTTGACAAGTTTTTCCATACAGTAACTATGTGCCAAGACGACAATAATTTCAGCGAAAGGCCTCTGTTCGTCGTAGTGTAGATGTGGCTTGCGACAGCTGATCGGCATATTGATCGTCAGCCCGTACACCTAACCACTGGGTGGTGCTGGACTATGGTCCTAATGAAGGTAGGCGATAGACTACACGATCCAGGATTTCAGCTCCGATTGGCGGAGATTGGCGCGCCGATAAACAGCTGTAACGATACATCTAGAGACAAGACATCTGTTCCGAGAGGTAAGCTGATCACGAATCGCTGGATCTCATTGGTAATCACTTCTCGAACCATTGGTTTCTCTAGGCAATACATCGATGATGCGACCGAGGCCTATCTCAGGTAAAGTCATAAAGGAGGCAAACCCAATGAGTCAACACCTAGATGCTGCAATACAGTCCATCTCAGATGAGATCACGCGTCTAAGCAATCTACGCGATCAACTAAATCGGATGAACGAAGAGACCGGTCCCGCTGCTCCGAATTTACCCGTTGCACGCAAACTCGGGAACAAGAGTGCAGTGAAGAAAGGTTCAGCCAAGCGAGGCAGTCGTGCCCCGATTTCGGACGAAACCCGCAAGAAGATGGCAGATGCACGTCGCAGCTTCTTCGCGCGAAAAGCAGCTGTCAACAAGAAAGCTGCCGGGAAAAAGGCTGCACCCAAGAAATCCGCAGGAACCAAGATTACAAGCAAGAAGGTTGCGGCTAAAAAGTCAGCCCCATCACCTCAGCCCCCGGCAGCAGTATAGGACTGCAGGGTCCGAGTGGGGTACGCGGATCGCACGGCGGCAGATCTGGTAGATGTCAGAGACCTAGATTACGACCGTGCGGTCTGCTTTTGGTACCTCTATATCTGTTTTCTACATAAGCTTGCCTCTGGGCTTAGGAATCGAACCGCTGCGCACAGAACCAGCACGATTGGACATGATCCTGAAGTTTGGTAACGGCTTTGTCAGCATCAACTCGTGCACTTTCCACGATGGGTGCGCTCGCTTCAGGGTGGGTTTCCAAACAGGAATACCTGAGTGCCTTTTCGCGGACAGCATAAGCCAAAGTAATCGCCTCCTTACATCCCATCGGTCCTCGTACAGCTGATTGGATCAGCTATACCGTCGGATGCAGGATTTGCTACGGGCTGATTGGTCAAGTGTCCGCAATCTGAAATCGAAGTACCTGTTATAACGATCAAGACGGTCTACGTTGGGAACCAGAGTTCACTCCCTGCTGACCTCACCGGAACAGAGCGCACACACTGAAGTGTGGTTCTGTAGGTCGAGCACAGCGGCTTCGGCCTCGATCTTAGCCAACTGCAAACGCTCGACATCGTAAAGGCGGCAGCTCAGCGAATTGTAGCGTGACGCCTTTTCTTGGACGATCAGTGCGAGGCCAATTGCCTGCTGACATAGCATGCAGCACAGCTTACTCTGGCCATCGCTTTTGTGCATCCCGCATTCAAGGCCTGGGTTTCCGTGCTGCATTGTCAACAAGCACCGGGACAACAGCGGGGCGACGATGCTGTGATCAACCTGCTGTCTATAGTGACCGGTTAACCAGATTCCGATCAAAGTCGGCTAGCTGCTTCTTAGCCATACATAAGAGCGACTCGGTTTCACGAATTTCAACTCTGGATCCGGCTCTTCGACCGTGTCTTGGTTGGGCAGACAGGCTTGTAAGCTGCCGAGACAGACGCATGACCTGTCGTCCAAGCGCTTTACGTTCTGTGGCCAAGACTTCTAACGTCTCATTCATTCAACTAACGTATCAGTGGAGCCAGAGAGGAACGATAACACCTATGGGGAAGGTGACCAGCTGGATTCCTGTTCTCTGAATCGTAAGCACCACGCCTACGCCTCTCGACTCAGCGCAGTACCACTGTTCTACGTACAAGCAAGGGCTTACGCTCCTGCTAGTATGAACACTGGGAGTAACGACAGCTTTATGCGAGCTGCACTTTTGTGGTTCTTGCTCATACCACCTGGGACGAGTGCTAAGCCAAAGCAGTTTGTCCAGGTCTCGGCGACTCGCGGCTGGTACCTTGGTGAGGCCTACCTCACGCAGGAGGTGTTCGTTGTCTTATCAGATGATAGGCATGTCCATGGAACATGTGTAGCTGTCGCCAGACAGTCCGGTTGCGACCTTGAATCCCTCCATCCTGGAGGAAAACAGACGTTTTCATGCTTTTCGAAGAGACTGAGGATTAATGCTACTTGTGTAAGAGATGAGTTCTATGCTGCCGAGCTTAACGGTGATGAACTGATTCTTCATGGTGCTACGTCTGCCGTCACATACCATCTGGACGCAACATGGGATGTATTCGAACCTGGAACTCTACCGAAAGAGCCTTGAGGTTTTTGGTGCATCTAGGCAAGAAGGACGCCCCTAACATACAGGAGAGCCTAGGACCAGCTTAGGATCGGCGGACTGCCTCTAGCGAATACTGGAGCAACTCGCCTTGCAAAGCAAGATGCCGATTACCGTTGAAGATCACACTTCCTGCAGCAAGTAGTCTTCATCGCCAGCAATAAGTTTCTAGCCTAGAGACTTTAATTGCCTTAGCTTAAGGTCTCCCGTTTGCAGATGCAGGGCGCACTTGCCCTAGCTGAACCAATTCACAACGATGCATACTGTTCCTCGCTGTTTAGTGACGTAATGGCCCGTTTCGGTGATGGCCTATGCGCCTCTAAAAAGATTACGCTGTTTATATGAATGGTGATCATTTGGTGATTCTGCCTAGCGACGCCAGCTTGCTGAGGCACCGCGAACTTTTAGCGTGTGCATTGCCTGATCCCGCCGACAGGGCCCTCTTCAATCACTTGATGCAGGAGGCGCGAGCTCTTGGTATGGATTGGCTGAGCGCGTTGGAACACGTTGCCACGATACGCCGGTCCTCCCTGAACTAATTGCGCTTATCGGTTAGGTGCATTTTGATCAACGGCGAGCTACCCTGTCGGGCATCGACGCACACGTGAATCTTCGGAAAAGGATGCCTATAGCCAGTTCGGTCTGCGCGACGGTGCATCCGAACCCGTGCCTGCGTCCAAGCGTCGATGCCACTCAAGCAAGAGCTTAAGGGTTTAGCGTTAGCTGCCAACCGCAACATCTGAGCTCGAATCCATGCATGATTAGATTCGCTCGTAGATAAAGACCTTTGCGCATTGCAGCATAGAGGTACCATAGAGGGTCGGCCTCCAGTACAATCTGGTTTATCGTCGGATCCGCTCCATGTCACCGTTGTACGTTTCTTTTCCGTCGCGGCACTCGTCATATGAGGCAAGATGGATCGATCGCACCTCCAAATGTCGGACGAGGATCTTGCAGCGGCTTTCGGAGAGATCATTTTTCTGTTTCAGTGTGCTTTGCCTCTCTACCGGAGCCGCGCGTGCTTCATACGGCTCATGAACGAGGCCGGCGAAAAGGGACTAAGCTGGACCGAAGCTCTGCAGTATGTGACCCAGCATCGTTTAAAGTAGTGGGTGGAACCCCTTGCCAAGTTGCAGCTCAAATAGTCGTTCTTGGCATGTCTGGCCCGATGGTAGGCGCTCCATACAGCCCGGCCCGTTCGCCTGCTTTTCCATAAAGGGCTACATACCTAGCGGGATGAACGCGGTTTACTGATCCCTTCTTAAGGGAAACAATAAACCATTAGACGAAGCCTGTTGCATCGCTTTCATGAAAGCCACCCCGGTCCACATGCAGCGACACGCTCAACATTTCATCGCCCTCCATGACAGCAATCATCACGGCATCGATATTTAGCCCATCACTGCCAGCAGGAATGCGCCAAGGCATCAGGTGAACATCATCGCGGTGGACATAGGTGCGCTCTGTATTGTTCATGCTTGTTCGGTATCATCGTCAGAGCGTAAAGGAAAGTCCATGACACTTTTGGGATAACACCGAAGTTCTGTGTTCCTTGTTCGAGCCGTTTGATTGTACGTTGGTCCAGTACACGGGGTTGCGTTACACCGGCTATAGTTTGTAGGGTCTAATAATTCCTACAGGGTGACCTGCTTGGTTCATATTCGCCGACATTGGCTTGTTTTCGCCACCATCATCGCATCGACACTTCCGGGTGGCCGGTCGGCCGCGGCGCAGGCCCGGACGACTGCGAGCAAGTCCGAGGACATCTCCGCCTTTGGCGGTGTGGAATTCGTGAACCCGGAGTATGGGCCGGATAACAACTTTGGTGTCATGGTGGGCGGCAACTTCACGCAGTACCTCCGGCATTTTCCGGTGGCACCATCGCTGGAATTCCGGGCGAACTGGAATACCGGCAATTACACCAATGAGTATTCATATCTGGTAGGGGCGAGGGCGGTCTTTACAGGACATGCACTGCTGCCCTATGCCGATTTTCTGGTGGGTCCGGGCGATGTGCAATATCCGCTGAGCACCACATATACACACGACAATTCGATCGTGTACGACCTGGGCGGCGGCATCGACGTGGGCGTGTGGGGCAAGGTATCCGTCAAGCTGGATGCGCAGTATCAGCGATGGAATACTGCGACCTACAGATTCACGCCGGTGATCGGCACAGTAGGGGTGAGTTACCATATCCCGTTCCGGTCGAATGTGGGGTACTGGAGTCGATAGTAAACGATTTCTCGCGGACGCCTGCGCGGCAAGGGTTTGTGATGGTCATTGCATCTGTTATGTGCTCCACTGACAGCCGATTCCGAACTGTTGAGGTAAGGTAATGCTTACAAAAGTATGCGTCCTCCTCCATTTGAGGTATGTACAGCCATTTTCTAACGACATACCGTCGACGAGGCTGCAAGAACCGAATGGATACACCACTGCTCGACGTTCATTCCAAAGCTGAAACTCTTCCGGCACTACGTAGTTTGGTGATTGTGCTGATGTTTTGGGCGACTACAAGCAGCGCTGGCGCGCAGCAACGATCTTTTGGGAACTTGACATTAACTCACGCACGACAGGTACACGACCTGCAGCAACCCGCAGCTTCTACCTTTCGAGCCGATTTCCGGGCAGTCGTAACCTATTATGATGCACCGGAACAACTCTTGTTCGTGCAGGACACCACCGGAGGAGTGTTCGTTTATGCTCCTGTCACCCTCCCCATCGCTGTCGGCGACTTGGTCTCAATAAGCGGGGGAATCAAATACGGGTTTCGTGGTGGGATCGCGCCTGATGCACAAGTGACGGTTCTTGGACATAATCATACGATCACACCTGAGCACACCGACTACCACACGTTAGCGAGAGGTGCGCTTGATTGCAGAGTAGTAGATGTTGAAGGTACAGTTCGGGACGCCGTAGTTGAACAGGATCCGCAAACAGGGTCCGAGTTGATGCACATGGATCTAGCCCTGGACGGTGGCGCTGTTGAAGTCTATGTGCGGGACCACCGAGACTTAGATCCCCTCACATTGCTAGGAAAGCGAATAGCCCTAACTGGGGTTGCCGGGGGGGCTTTTAACGCGAAACCTCAGATGCTTGGCGTGGTTTTATACGCTCGAGACAGTAGGGATTTGAAGGTCTTAGGTATAAAGGAACAGGCTGTTGCTACTTTACCTCTTTCTTCTCCGGATGATCTGTTCTCCAACATTACTTTTCAGGACCGCTCTCCGCGTCTTCACGTACAAGGCAGCGTCACCTATTTTGATCCTGGCGATTCCGTTGTGCTTGAGAAAGACGGGCAATCTGTTTTTATCCAGACTCGCCAAACGAATGGCGTAACAATCGGAAACATCGTGGAGGCTTACGGCTTTCCCGACAACCATAACTATTCTCCTTCACTTCGGGACGCGATTTTAATCGACACGGGAAGACATCAAAAGATTGCACCACATGTTTTGTCTTTCCGAGATGCTTTGAGTGGCCGCTACGCAGATCGCCTAGTAGCCATCGAGGGTCGCGTTCTCTATCAAGTTCATTCAGCAGAGTCTTCATCACTTGTGTTGAATGTCGATGGGCACGTCATTCGTGCTATGGTGCAGAACGCCACAGGAATTCCCGACTTCCCAGTCGCCACCACTGTCAGGATCACTGGCATTTGTCACATCGTGACTAGTGGTCCATGGAGGGAACCGTCTTTGTTTTCCGTGTTGGTGCGGTCTCCACAGGACATCGTAATCTTGAAGTCTCCGCCATGGTGGAACGTCCAACACCTGGCTCAACTACTGGGTCTACTTCTCGCGTCATCTCTGTTGGCCATCATTTGGGGAGTGGCTCTGCGCAGGCGCCTGGATAAGCAAGCCGATCGTATCCAGCGCTCCATGCTGATTGCGGAGAAGCGAAGCAGCATTCTTAAACAGCTCAGCTCTACTCCACCTCTTTACGAGCTCCTCAATGCCGTTGCTACGGCGGCCGAGGAACTTCTGCCCCAGACACATGCTTGGTTCAGCAGTGACTGTTTCACAACATATAAGCAAGCCGGCAACGTTGACTACATTTTTGACTGCCCAGTCATTAAAGGGGAGGAACTGGTTGGTCACCTTCTTATCACTCGGCATACCTATAGTTCCCCATGCGACACCGAGCATGAAGTGTTCGTGATGTTAGAAGAGTTGATCACGCTCGTCGTCAACAATGCGCTCTTGCACGAGCAGCTTATTCATAGGTCCACACATGACTCTTTGACTAACCTTCCGAACCGACGGTTGATCAGGGAGCGTATCAACAAGCTGATTGAAGAATCCATGGACAGCCTCGCTTGTTTCTCGCTAGTGTACGTGGACATAAATGAGTTCAAAACCGTGAATGACCAATTTGGCCATACGATCGGGGATCAATACCTTCAGGCGATCAGCAAGCGACTGGTTGCTGAGGTGCGTCAAGAATGTACAGTGGCACGCATTGGAGGTGATGAATTCGTAATTCTTCTCCCTTGTTGCGATGAAGAAGCTACAGAGCTTGTAATTTCCAGGCTGAAGCAGGCGTTCGATCATCCATTTACCTTTGCCTCCATTGCGCACAAAGGAAGTGCGAGCTTTGGGGCAGCTACTTTTCCCAAAAACGGGCGAACGCGAGAGGATCTGGAACACTGCGCAGATGTCTCCATGTACGCGGATAAACGTCACCGCCGAATCGACAAGTCCGCATGTGCTCAGGTAGCGCGGTTTGATCACTAGATGGCCGCAGATGTGTAATCATACCAACACTTGGGAAGCGTAAGATCTACTATTGGAGTAGCGACAGTAGACTGCTATTCGTTCCCATACTTCGTGTGCAGGCTTACATAGGTTCACACGCAATCAAGTCCACTCGCTGAAGCTCCGAGGCCTGTGACTACCTAAAGGAGCTACCATCCCATGGTGCAGCTATTCATACTGTTCGCTCCGCATGAGCAGCTGAAGGCATGCTTCACAAGTAACACTCGATTCTTCTCGCGTCGCCCACATTCCCACAGCAACTTGGGATGTACAGAGAACATGGTCGAAGCTTACATGTTTGTGGAGTAGCTCCCCGGTAGGGACATTGAAGGGACTGCTTCCTGTTGGCATGGGCTCAATCGTATACGACCCGGGAAGAGTCTAGCTGCATCTTAGTCAGAGAAGCCGAACTATAAACAGCTCTACTAGTCTGTGCGGATTGTTGATGCCCCGAGAAACTGAAGAGGCATCCCCGCACGTCTACAGCTGCCTAGCTATAGTTCTGCAATATAGGCTTTATGAAAGCGGTTGCGCTCCTAAGCGGTCGAATAACCAGGTCTTTTTAAGGCTGTTCGCAGCCTATTGGCCCTGCGTCGCCGCGGAGTCGAATCATCGCTGTCGAGGTCAACCGCGTAGATCAGAAGACAGAACGTCACGTTTGCCGAACAACCAAGCCAATTGTGATCTAGTCCTTGCCATAATGTTCCGTTGACATCCAAGGCAAGGATTACAAGCCGGACAAGCAGATTGTAAGGGTTATGCTCTCGCTTTCCTCTTGCCGTCACGAAGATGAAGACGAGCAGCAGAAGCAGGGCGACTTCACTTATGGCTAGATGCTTCGCCACAATCTCGCCGACACGTGCGACAAGGTGGATCGCAAGTAGCATTCGAACCAACTTGGTTTTATCAAAGGAGACTAGACGACTCACACCATGAATGATGCGCCGGAGAAATCGGAATACTGACTTATCTATCGACCAGAGAAAGTGCATTCTATTTTTCTGCGCGGCCCTTTGCGATGCTTTGCTGGTGTTCTTGCGAATATGCCTTACGCGTGGCTTGAGTGTCCCACGCGATCCGGCGTGTTTCTGTGGTTGGTTTACCCGCTCTAGTAAGAGCGTACCACCTGTTCATTGTGGCACTGAAACGAGAACTCTCCGGTGTTGCCCTTTGTGAGAGGAGTGCGCGAAAGCTGATAAGGATGCTCTCTGAGGACGTCCAGCTCTGCTCACCGGTCGGCATACAGCTCGCCGTCTTGCCGGGCTGTACGGCCTGCCATATTGCTGTCCATTCCTAATGAGTATGCCCCCATGCGCCTAGACAACATGCCATACCGGTTCCTTCCCTCTCCCCAGAGTAGGGAAGAAGAGATGAGACTTTTACGCTCGAAAGGGCAACTTAGAATAGTGACGTATGAGCAACACTGACGCGCAGACGCCATTGGGCAGGTCGACTCAGCAGAA
>JAUCNM010394044.1:0-11633 GCA_032353575.1 Pyrrhura devillei | reverse complement strand
AGCTAAATGCGTACAACATCGGGTGCTTTACAAGCGAAGCGATTTAATCGGGGGTATTTATGGGGTTGGGCGGCATGGAAATGATGGTCATGCAGATGCTGAAAAGCAGCGGCGTGGACGTGCAGGGGCTTGTGCAACAGGGCGCGGAGACGATGCAGCTCGTACGTGGATTCGACCAGAAAATGAATCAGCTCTTGGAGCTGGCGAAGCAATCGGCAGCACGGGAGCAATTTATACAGCAGCGGTTGGACGATATTCACGACTTAGTGAGCACGTCGCACGACCGTACCGGCATTGCTCCCGCTGGGCAGGATGGGCTTTTTGCGGAGCACGGAGAACCCGTCAACATTTTTGGGGAAACGCTGGGGCAGGTGGGTTTCCGCATTACAGAGGCGAATCGTGCGGCAACGGCGGCTGATTATGAGCCGCGCGAAATAGAGGTAAGCGCGTGACCGCTGCTCACCTTATCGAGCGGTTGCGGCTCTACCCCGATGCTACAGAGGTGCGGCTATGCCTCATCTCCGCACATAACTTTCCGGCACCGGATACCGCGATTATTGGATGCTCCAATGCAGTGAACACGGTAGAGACGATCACCACCGGCGACCACGTGCAGGACACAACGCTGTACCTTACGGCGGAAGGGGCGCAATCGTGAGACGGGTATGCGACGTATGCAGGCGAAGCTATGACGACCTTTTCCACTCTTGCGTTTGTCCTCATCATGGCTTTGGTTACTGCCGTAAATGTGACCTCGTTATTTGTGTTTGTCCGCGTAGTGATAAAGGGGTTGATTGATGGAAGACGAAAACACCACGACGGATACCACCGTGCCGGTAGAGGTGCCAGTTGAATCGGTCGCGACTGAAACGCAGGCCGCAACATTGGAAGCGAGCGCGGAGGCCGTAGGCACGGCAGAGGTCGCGCTAGGCGTAGCTGACAATGCAGCGAGCGTTGCTGCAACCGCAAGTGATGATGTAGAGGAGCTGGAAGAATCATGGCAAGAGCTAGCAGCGCAACTCGGAACCGCGATAGCGGGAGTACAGACCACGGCAATCCAACAGACCACCTTATTACAATCCCTGGTGGAGTTGCAGACAGCGAACCGGGAGACGCTTCTACAGTCGATAGTGGAACTCCGCACGGAGATGCTTTCGACCCTAGCAGCCTTGGGGGACCGTCTGACACCGGCACCAGCGCCGCCCCCAAGCGCGGCAGAGGGCGTCCCCGTGGAAGCGGCACCGGCAAACCCGGAGGAAGCAAAGCCGCAGGAACCCGTAAATCCGCGTCCGAAACGACGGGTGCTATAGCGAGCGCGTTGTTTTCTATACATACGATGGGTGCGGCCATGCTCAAAAACGAGATGCTGGCAATTACCCCCGAAGAGGCCGATAAGCTCGCGAAAGCCATCTCTGACGTGTCGCAGCATTACGATGTGCCGCTCATGGACGATAAGAGCGCTGCATGGGTCAAGCTCGCGATGGTTGGCGGCTCGATCTACGGCACCCGTGTGATGACGATGGTGATGGCGCAAAAGGCTAGACCCGTCGCCGTGCCTAAGGTTGTGCCGATGGCTGCACCGTTCGCACCTCCCGTGAGTGTGCCTCATGGCTGAGGTGAGGCTCCCAAAGGCGAGCGACCGGACGGCCATTGTGGGGAGGACGGGGAGCGGCAAAACAGTTGCCGCTCTCTTTCACTTGTGGAAACAGGATATAGATAGACGCCCCTGGTTTGTGCTCGATTACAAAGGGGATGACGGTATCGCGGGTATCGAGAAAGCAGTGCAGCTCGATATCGACGCAGATCCGCGCAAGATCAAACAACCCGGCGTTTACGTCCTCAAACTGATGCCAGGTGAAGAAGAGGAGCTGGACGGGTTTCTATGGAAGATATGGGAACGGGAGAATTGTGGTCTGTATACAGACGAGGGCTATATGGTCCCGTCACGTTCTCAGCCGTTCAATTCCCTCTTAACACAGGGGCGCTCGAAACGGGTGAGCATGATTACATTGTCACAGCGCCCCGTATGGATGAGCCGTTTTGTTTTTTCCGAAGCGTCCTTTTTCCAAGTGTTCGACCTCACGCACATTGACGATCAAAAGAAAGTCATGGAGTTTGTAAAGGGCGACATCACCAAAGAATTGCCGGAATACCACTCCTATTATTACGACGTTGGAAAAAAGCGGCTGACGCATTTTGCACCCGTTCCCGATACGCAAACGATCTTGGACGGTATCGACGCAAAGTTACCCCGCGTGAGGCGCACCCTGTAACACCCCCGTTGTAGCGAATAACACCCCTAAATTAAATAGCCTCATGGTAAGGCGCAATCGTATCTGGCGAGCGATTGCGCCCTATTCCATTTAGAGGCTTGTGCATGGATAACGGAAACATCATCGCTTGGAACGCGACAAATTGGGTCACCATCATTTTGATGGCGGCTATCGGTTTCGCGTTTCTGGGACTGGTGCAAAAGTACGTCTCCAAGAAAGGGTAAGCAGTGAAGATCGTAAACACGAAGATTCTCTTGCACCCGATGAATTGGATTGTCGTTCTGTTGATGCTGATTTTTGCTGGCATGGCGGGACACTTGCTGCTTTCGCTTGTGGGCACGGAGCCCTCCGGGTCTACCGGATACGCTTCTAACTTGCCCGCTGGACAACAGGCACAACAGTAATTTTTAGCCGCACAATCGTGCAGAAGGATTGTAGAAACATGGCCGTTCCCGCCGCACCCGTACAGCAGGCAAACCCGCAGGCAATCAACGCGATGGCTCGCCGCGCGGTTGTCCAAAACTCCGTCAACATGTTGCAGCCGCTTACCTCTGTGACGTTCTCTCCCGCGTCGAACCCCACACAGACATTCAATCCGCGCAACGTAGGTCTGCTCAAGCGGCTCTTTATCGAAGTGACGGCCACGATCAGCAACACCGGCACAGCGGCTATTGCGCTCACGGATATGGGCTTGGGCAACATCCTTTCCCAAGTCACTTTTTTTGATTTGAACAACTATCAGCGCATCCTCACCACGGGACAGCATCTCGCGTTCCTGGCGTCGGTTAAGCGCAAGCGGCCAGCGTTCGGTACCTATCAGACCAACGCCTATAACGGCAATAACCTCTCTCAGCCGCACAACGTCAACCCCGCGAGCTGGGGCGTGTTTCAGGCTCCGCAGACCATCGCCGCTGGCGGCACGGGTACGCTCCGCATGGTCTATGAGGTGCCTCTGGCATATTCCGATGATGACTTGCGCGGAGCCATCTATGCGAACGTCATTAACGCGAACCTGCAATTAGGTGTGACGGTAAACCCGACGCCTGTTGTCGCGGGTACAGCGGATACCAGCACGGCAGTGTACTCAGGTGCGGCGGGAGCGGCGGGCTCGTTTACCGCAGTGACCCTCAGCGTGTACCAGAATTATCTGGATCAGTTGCCGCAGTCCAACGGGCAGATTGTCCTCCCCACGCTAGACCTCAGCACGGTCTATGAGCTGAAAAACACCACCTTTGCAGCCATCACGCCTAATCAGGATTTCTTTATCCCGTTCGGCAACATGCGCTCTTTTGTGTCGGCGTTCGTGACCTATAACAACAATGGGCAGGCGAGCGGTCGCACCTACGGGACCGACACCAACTACCTCGCGTTGCGCGCCGCAAACCTTACAGACCTCTGGCACATCGACCCGCTGCTCGCTGTACAGCGGAGCCGCGACATTCTCGGCTTCGACCTTCCGGCAGGCGTCCAGTATTTCGACTTCCGTCGTCAGCCCATCTCGACAAACACATACGGCAATATGCAGCTTGTCGGCAACTTCAACGTTGCCGCGGCAGGTGCTTACGCAAACGTGTTCTGGGAAGACTTCGGCATCCTGAACGCTCTCACCGGCGCGACCTCGCTTTCCGCTAGCTAAGCCAATAACCCAAGGGTGGTGAGTGACGTTCTCACTCATCACCCTTTCAGGAGATGCAATGAATCGCGGAGCGATTACAAAGATTCTCGACTGGTTTACTCACCCCACCTACTCGCAAGAGGGTACACCCGGAACATGGCTGCTAGGGCTTGTCTTTATCCTGTGCCTCTCGTTCCTGTGGTCGCGGGTTGTTAAGCAGGTCGTAGGTGCGGCACAGGAAGCTGTATAGCCTATAGACGCGAAGCAAGTAACACCAAACCCAACCCCAAGCAAAACCCATTAGAAAGAGGTTCAAGAAAATGAAGTACCTTCCACTCATCCTCATCATCCTTATCGCTTACTTTATCGGCGTCAAGTTCCCCTCTGCCGGGCAGAAAGCCCTCTCGACCGTTGGCATCTAGGCTCGCATGAGTCAGTCGTCAAGCATCGCTTTTTTTCTTATCGCGGGGTTTCTGGTGTACGTGACCATGCGCGGTGAGCTTCCAAAGTATCTCGCTATCGTGGGGCTTAGCAAGTAAAATGCCGTTTGCCTTTCTCTTTGTCGGTATCGTGTTCATCGTCGCCGCTGTGCGGAATCAATCTGCCGCACTCCTCGCGTTGGTGAAAGGCGACCTCACGGGGCAGGGGAATTACGTGTATTGGATGGCGAGCATTGCTGTACTTGGAGCCATCGGCTATGTAAAGCCCCTGCAACCTGTATCTCGCGCCGCTCTGGTGCTCGTTCTCCTGGTGCTCGTTCTTAAAACGGGCAACCCGAACGGGCAGGGAGGCGGCATCTTTACTGAAATCCAAACCGCAATTAAGGGAGCCTAGATCGTGGGAAGTGAACTCGTTTCGTCCGTCGTCACCATTTGCACTGGCATCGTCGGCTTAGCCGTAATCGCCGTGCTCGTCTCCAAACAGGCCAACACCTCCGGCGTTATCTCCGCTGGTGCGTCCGGTTTTGCTCAAGATCTCAGCGCGGCTGTGTCGCCGGTAACGGGAGGCTCGCTGGGCAACTTTGCTGGCGGTAGCGCGGGGTACGTCTAGGAAAGGGGAACACCTATGCTCTCTTTTCTGAAGCGTCGATTCAAACACCCCACGAACCCGGCACTCGCGCAATACAGGCGTGGACCTACATTCACCCCTGGGGCGATGAACATGGCCTATGAGAGCCGCACGGGCAACCCCGTGGTGCTCTTAAAGGGACCGGGAATGTATTGCGGCACACTTGCCGTGACACAACCTATCCCGGTCAACCAAGCCCTCGCGCTGATGACCGAACCACAACAGGGCTACCCCGTAGGCAGTATGTACTATGCGGGGCTACTGGCAGAGGAGCCTTCCAGCGATGCATCTTAACTTCGCAGAGGTAAAACACCACCCCTACGTTATTGGCGGGGCCGTCATCATCGGCGGCCTCGCACTTTTTGTGCTGCTATCCCGCTCTCAGTCGTCCGAAGCAAGCAGCGTTGCAACCCCGCAAAACAACACCTCTCAGGTGCTTTCGGCAGACCTACAGATGGCACAGTTGCAGGCGGGCGTGTCTACTCAGAACTATCAGCAACAGGTACAGCTTCAAACGGCGCAGCTTGCCGCTCAGACCTCCGATGCACAGACAGCGGCGGCGTTGCAAGCCTCTGACGTGCAGAACCTTGCAGGGCTTGCTGCCTCACTGTATGGAACGCAGGCGCAGGTAAGCGTCAACGCTACCAACGCGCAGGCGACCACGGCACAACAGGAAAATCAGCTTGTGTATGCCGAAAACATGCAACAGATGGACGACTCCGTTCTCACGTCGCAGATTAACGCGGCTCAGAATGAGCAGAGCGCCGCCGATGCCACTACCCTCGCGGGAGATGACATCATGGCGAACTATCAACTAGGCGTGGCGCAGATTCAGAACCAAGCGAACACGGTGAATGATGTAACCGCGCTTGCCGGTAAGAATCTGGACGATCAAACCACCCTCGCCACAACCAACAGCAATAACGCGGCTGGGCTCGCCGCGCTGAATAGCTCCAATGCCTATGCGCTGGCCGGGGATGAGGTTGGGGCGGGTGTTGCGGACACAGAGATAGGGGATGCATACGACCTCAGCTCTACCGCACAACAGGCCGTTCTCTCACAGCTCCCCACCATTGTGTCTCAGGCAGGGGCGCAGAAAAATAGTGCCCTGGATGCAACCGACCAAACGGGGATCTTTCAAACGATTCTTAGCGGTCTATTTAACCCTGGTGTAGCAGCGTCCGGCACCAGCGCGAGCACAACGGCTGCGGTGAGCGGAAATAGCACCACCGCTCAAAACATCGGCACGATCACATCGGGTGTGTCTTCGATCACCAAGAGCCTAGGGAGCGCCCTCTTTGCATAAGGCAGATATCGCCCTCACCATCGGCGGGACTCTCGCGAGTCTCGCCCTCACCTATTTATTGTGGCGAATCCAGCAAAAGGACGCTGCAGAGCAATCCGTCGCCACACAACAGGCCAACGCACAGGCACAGCAAAACCAAGCCTATGCAGCGGCACAGCAAGCCTCGGAGCTGGCAAGCATCCCTAGCCTCTCCCTCAGCTCGGGAACGGACTACAGCACGGCCGCGACCACGACCGCGCCCGCGACCACGACCGACGCCACCAGCACGGATTCCGAGACGACGGACGCTAACCTCATCTCCGGTATCCTCAGCTCGTTTTTGTCCAGCGGAGCGACCTCGACCAACGGGACCATAGGGACCATTCCCGTACTCACAGCCGCTCAGACACCCTCCTCAGGGGTCACCAGCGCCCCCGATTTTAGCGCCTATACGGGCGTGACGGGCTTGGGTTCGGAGGATGAGACGGACGCCCTCAGCGCCCTTGCCAGCCTCACCAACCTGGGCTCCGCGACCGCTACACCGGCCTACAGCACGGCCACCCCTAGCGTGTCTATTCCCACAACCTCTAGTGTCGCCGGCAGCTCCGCAACCGCTACATCTAGCGGTTTGGGAAGGATTCCCGTCCTCTCAGGCGTGCTCGCGAAGTTCGGAGCGAACTAGATGGCGACGATCCAAGACATCGCATCGGCGTTCGCGCAGGCAGAGGGTTTCGGCGTGGCTGGGGCCATCCCCACGGTTGCCAACAATCCCGGCAACCTGGAGCTGGGAGATATCGGCTATGGGACGCTCTCAGCAGCGGGTGGGAATCAGATCACCGTATTTCCATCCGTTGCCGCTGGGCAGGCGGCACTCGAAAACCAAGTGGCAATGATGGCGAACGGTACCAGCTCTGTGTACTCCCCGTCGATGTCGCTCTCTCAGATAGGGCAGAGTTACGCGGGGGCAAGCGGCGGAAGTACCTGGGCTTCCAATGTGGCGAACGCCCTAGGCGTCTCTCCGTCGTCCTCGCTCAGCTCGATACTAGCTGGCTCAGCAACCAACGCGGTAGCGTCGGCTCTCGGCAGTACGGGCTCCCTAGGCGCGACCGCGTCGGGTTGGCTGGGCAAGCTAGAACCTTATCTAGTGGATGCCGTGCTCTTGGTCGTCGGGCTCTTGCTTATTGCAGCGGGCATTTTTTCGTTTAAGGAAACACAGACCGTCATTCAAAACGCGGGAAGCGTGGCGAAGACAGCAGCGGAGGCAGCAGCTTGATTCAGCGACTCGTTACTTTTCTTGTGCTCTTGTTCGGCGTGAGCGCATATGCTCAGACCACGACACTTACCGGAGGCGTTGTCGATTCCGATAGCATCCCTTGGGCATACGCTCAGTGGACAGCGAATCTAGTGAACCCCTCTGGACAGAAGCCAGTGCTCATTAACGGTACAGCCGTTCCATTGCAATATCACGGTCTACTAACCGCTACAGGAACCTTTAACGGATTCGCAGAGGTTACAGATAACACCCTCATTTATCCACAAGGCACGGCGTGGACCTTCACCGTTTGCCCCAACGTTTCTGGGAGCTGTCAGACAACGGGACAGACAACTATAAGCGGCCCATCGTTTAATGCGGGCAGCTTTATCAGCTCTCAAATTACAGCGCCACGCTTTCAAGCGTCGAACATGGTGTATGCGTACACTTCGGCTGAGATTCTTAACCCCTTCCAAGGCTCGGGGTTTATCAACAGCAACACGGGTACCTGCTATATCTGGAATGGTGTCTGGATGACCGCATGTGGCTCTCCTCCGGCGGCAGTCATATCGTCCAACATGCTCAGCAGCGGAACTGCATGGACAGCGTTGCCGTCCTCTGGCGTGTGGACCGCGAGCGGTACCACAATCAGCGCCAACGGTAGCGGCTCGGCATCGTGCACAATTCAACCCACGTCCGCTCTCCCTATCGCCTATGGGACCACCTATCAAATCACGCTTACCGCTTCGATTAGTAGCGGCGCCGCCTATCTGAGCATCGGGGACAACGGTGACGCGGGGCGCTTCTATATCGTGAACGGTACAAACACGTTCACCTACACAGCAGCATCTACAAATAACCTTGTCTTCTATTGCGGAGCTTCGGGCGCACAGTCCTTTACCTTATCTGGCATCTCTGTACAGTCGCTTACGGGAGGCACCTGGAATATACAGAACGGTCTAAACATCACCGGAGGACAGCTCCACATGGCAGGTAGCAACACCAACCCGCTAGCGATGTTTGGCTCAGGAAGTGTGCCAGAAACGGGTGTTGTTGCCGTGGCGCAACCTATCTGGAATGAGCCGGGAGGTTCGCACGGATTTATAGATGCCTCAATCTTCTACGGGCTCACGGGTAACGCGGGGTATGGTGCTTTTGATTGCATCACGACTGCCGTGGGACCGATAGATCATAGTAACTGCTTTCAGGCGCGGCCTACGCTAAACACCACCGTTGTCAACGGCAATCCCATTAGCTTCCAATCACAACCCACCATTGCCACTGGTGCGGTCGTAGGAAATTACTATCACTTTTTTGCGCAAGACCCAGCGGGCGACCTCTCACACTTTAGTAACCAAACGGGGTACGGTTGCTCATTTATGACGGTAGGCTATTGCTTTGCTTCCTACGGTAACCACGGCTCACAGATAGCGCCGCGTCCGAACTACTTCGGAGGCGATACCATCGGTAACGGTGATGGTCCATCGGGAGGCACGGCTTTTGAGGCTTACACCAATGGCGTCATTAAATTCTGGAACGCCGCCAACTCAGCCAATCTAGCTCTGACGTACAACAGTTCGGGAACGCTCTATCTAAATGGTTCGGGGCTTTGTCTGACATCCACCCTTGGATGCGCCTACACACAGATCAGCGGCACGAACCTTGCGACCGGAGGAACGAACCTGTATCCCGGTCCATCCGTCTCGATCACCAACCCCTCCGGTAACGTCGTCACCATTGGTGTAAAGCTCACCGGCTACACCGTGGCTAACCTCCCCACATGCAACGCCGCAGCCGCAGGGCTCGTTTATGCCGCCACAGATGCGACCTCGCCTACCTACCTAGGCGCGCTCACAGGGGGCGGCTCTGTATACGCGCCTGTCGTCTGCAACGGTACAGCATGGCGGTCGTACTAAATGAGAGGCCGGGACGGGCAGCTCTAGGGAACCCCGAATCCCGGCAGCTCTCAGGTAATTCAGATGTCAAAGAGAAAGGGCTAGGCGATATGCCTAGCCCTTTTATTCTAACCGGGAAGTGCGGTTACCATGCTTCGCCGTAGCGAAAGATCAGTGCAGCCTCTAGCGTTTCCGCTTGCTTCCCTGGTGCTCCCCCGCAGCGACCAACTCCTCTTCACCCTGGGCGACCTCGTTTAACTGTTCATCGCTCAAAGCCGGAGCGTTATGATCTATGTGCATAGACGGCTGGGGTGCCTTTTTCAGCGCCTCCTCATCGTCAATGCGCAACTCTGTAATCTCATACGTCTTGTAACGCTTGTTCTCGGCTGCGGCCTTTGCTTCCACAGAGAACGTCTTTCCCACGTAAGAGTTGCCGGGATACGACAAGCGCAGCTCAGATTTGAACACCTCATTACAGACCACCTGATACACCGTTTCGTTCTCCCAGTTGTAGACCTTCACAATCTCGGGGATAGGCTTGATGGGCTTTGTGTTTCCGGGGTTGTCCGCGTTGTACCGTTCCAATCCCTCACGCTCTGCCTTTTGCTTGGGGCTTTCGTTGGCGATGTGGATAGGCTCTAGGATCATAAAAAACTTGCGAGCACCCGATTCCAACTTGAGGATGGGAACGGTCACGTGCGAGACGACGGAAAACTTGGGCATTGCCATGGCGAAGGTACTTCACTTTCTGCCGTGTGTACGGCGGTTAGATTTCGATTACCAGCGTAAGAGAGCTGTAAGGGTCACCCTCAAGGTGAATATCATTTACCCGCACATACTGGCCGCTGGGGAGCTTCACAAAAGCAAAAGCGACGGTGGGCTGGAAATAGCCGTCTTTCGCTTTATAGTCCTCATCTAGAGCGCCCTTGTCCACATTGATAAGGTCGCCCGCTTTTAGATCACGGCAACGTACCGGCTGGAAAGCTTGCCATAGAGCCTCGCGTATCTCCTCTTCGTTCATACGGCCCTCACGATGCAGTACGCATCCTGGGGGTCGAATCCCATCTTGGATATCTCTCCAATCACCTGCGAGAGAAACTGAGCCCGCACCTCGATAAAGCTACCGGGCGTCAGAAAGACGTGGTACACCCGCGTGTAAAACTGAGGCTCGGGCTTGGGCACAGGCAGCTTCGCGGGGTCTACTACAGCGCGCCGCCGATAAGCCCGCTTAGCTACCTTTTTCGTCGCCATGGTTCCAGCTCTCCTGTAAGGCGTTCAAGTCGCCTAGCACCTCTTTTAGCGTGGCGACCCTCGCCTCCGTTGCCACCTTCGCCGTGTTGTTTGTCTGTACGTTGGGCAAGTGGTCCTCAGCCTTTGACAGCTCGCCGTCCCACTTCGCAATGACATCCTTTAACTCCATAGCCTCACATCTCCCTTAACGTTGGTCTGTTTATCGTCAGAGGAGAAAAGACGCGCAATCTTCGCCCGTATGTTGGCAAGCGCGACCGTAGGCGCAGGCTTAGGTACCCGCGATTCGATCATAGCCACCTTGCACCTCGCGACAATCCCGTGCAGCTCATCCGATTCGACAAAGTTGCACAGAGCCCCAACTAACCGGGTCTCAAACTCAATTCGCTCATCTTGCGTCATGGTCTCTTCGGCTATGTGCAAGATGTCTAAATTGCGTTGGGCTTTCGCTTGGTCGTATCTCATGCGTCTTATTTTCTCCCCGTCGTTTGACTGACAGCAGACTAGCAGAGGTGAGGCAAGTTTTCCGCAACTATTTTCGACTACCATCGTTTTAGTCAGTATCATTTCGGGAGACCTTTCATTTTGGAACGCATCGAAGACGTTGAGACTTTCCGCAGCGGTGACGTTACGGCAACCTACATCTATTTAACAGACGACGCAGTACAGCGATTGGATGGTCGCCTTGCCATCGGTCCCCTGGATGGCCCGGAAGTAATACATCTAGCGGGATTACTCCTCGATAGCCGACGCCCCCAAAAGCGGGATACCCTCAAAACCCCACCTCCCACATACTGATTGCACGGCGACATAAGGGACTGTAGAGCACGACTACCCCACAAGAGCCCGCTCCCTGTCTGGCGCGACATAGCGGGCCTTGCCGTCTCTGTATACCTACGTAAGTAACTTGCGTGTCTAGAAGATCGTGATACAATCACGGGAGTTCGGAACGGAATTGCCCCGTGCGTGACACAGCAGAGCCTAAGCCCCTCTGAGC
>JAUCNM010393930.1:0-11642 GCA_032353575.1 Pyrrhura devillei | reverse complement strand
GCCTCCACCACCTACTACCCGCTCAGCGGTACCAGCATGTCCACCGCGGTAGCCAGCGGCGCCGTGGCCGACCTGCTCCAGGCTGACCCGCTGCTGACACCTGACCAGGTCAAAGCCCTGCTCATGTTCAGCGCCAACAAGAATGTCATCCCGCGGACCTATGTCGTCACCGATGCCGGCGAAAGCTACACCGACCACGACGACATCTTCACCCAGGGTGCGGGCTACCTTGACCTCCAGGCCACGGTGCAGAACGCCTTCCTCTTCGGCGCGCTGATCCCGACCGGCGCGCCCGCCCTTTCGCCGGTAGCGGTCTTCGTGCCCGACACCAACCAGGTCGGCATCGCGGTCAGCCAAACGGCGCTCTGGGGCCGCACCGTCCTGTGGGGCAAGACTGCCCTGTGGGGCGCCACGGCGCTGTGGGGGGCCAACGCGTGGGACTCGAGCTCGACCGTCCTGTGGGGCCGTACAGCCCTGTGGGGCAAAACAGCCCTCTGGGGCGCCAACGATCCCTCCGCGTACACCGCTCTCTGGGGTGCGACCGCGCTGTGGGGTTCCGGCGATCCGCAGGCCTACACCGCCCTTTGGGGATCTACGGTCCTTTGGGGTCGCGACGCGCCGGACGCCGCAACGGTTCTCTGGGGCAAAACCGTCCTCTGGGGCCGCAGCGCGGATGACGCCGACACCGCGCTCTGGGGCCGCACGGTTCTCTGGGGCCGGTAACCCGAACACTTCTCCTCAGGCGCTGCCCTCCCGGGCGGCGCCTCTTTATTTTACTCACTTACTATATGGAGGGATCATCTCCGTAGAGTCAGGAAGTTGGCCTGTCACAGTCTGGTTCGGACCCGTGTTACATGGGTAAGATATTAAGTTCATCCTTACCGGTCAGAACAGCAAAGAAGGGACGAATCGAGATGGAGGAACATGATCGAATCGAAGACAAGATCCGTTCAACGCTTGACATGCAGAATGCGCACCCGGTTGACTGGATTCGGGAGGCTCTTGCAGTACTTGAATCCGAGGGCCGTTTACGCAGGGCACGAGGCGTAAGCATATGCGCTTCGTGTGGAATCCAGTTTGGAGTTACGAGGCGATGGAAGCGCTTCTGCTCTGCCCTTTGCAGGCAGAAGAGCTTCATTGAGAAGCCAGACAATAAATCTAAGCGCAAACAGTATATGGCGGATTATTACCGCAAACGGAAGGCAGCACAAGGGTGAGCCAAAAGCAAAGCAGGGGAGCAGATCATGGATGGGCACAACGCTTCAAAGCTGCTGGAGTATGTCTGAGCTGCGGGGCACCTATTCGCGGAGCCAGTGCCAGATGCAGCACGAAAGTTATTTGAGCTGTCACGCAAGCTGGTGTGCATGAGGTATTAGAGTGACTACTAGATCACCGGGCCTACAGCGGGAGACTCTCTTCATATGGGAACTGAAAAGTTTAAGGATGCCGACTCCTTGAAGTCTGAATATGGTGCGATAGCAATTCTTAGTGTAGCGCTTAGCTAAGTCTTTCTAACTCCGCGTAGTGCTTGTAAGAGGGCGCATACGCGATTTGTGACCAAGGTACTGGCGCGGCAACTTGACTACAAGAATGCCCTCACTTGCGTTCCATTGCGCCTCGAATGCTCAGGTGACTCCCCAATCATAGGTGATGTGATTAAGGAAGGCCAGGCAGCTGATTGCAAATGTGCTCACTGTTGGAGGTACTCTGAAAGTGTACCTATCTTCTTGTATCGCCGTGGGTTTTATCCCAATCTTAGCTAGATTCTTATCCCATAAGAGTTGCACTCGGGTCAGCTTTGTTTCTTTGAGCTGATCTACAGCCACCTTATTAAACACCATCTTTCCATGTACTATTAACTTGACACTTGGGACATCCTTAGTGTTCCTTTCGGGTTTGAAGACCTCCCAGCCCAATTAGCCTCCAGCTACTAATATCGCATCCACAGAGGAAATGTGTAGTAGCTCACAAATATCAAATTCACCGGTAACCATGCAGCTTCTGCTTCTCAAGTGCGTCAGCTTCATCTCTCTAATATAAACCCGCATCCTAATAGCCCGGCAAAGATGTATCCCAAATCCTTCTTCGCGCCGCTTTGGGCGTTTCCCCCTTGCCAACAGACTTCTCATCGTTCAGAGCATGTTGGCAGTTTGGAAAGTGCTCTGTTTATGCGCTGGCTTTAGTGCTTAGATAATGCCCATGCCAATCAGAGTATTGACAAAACCTAAACCGTTACTTGAGCAAAGCCGTTACTGCTTTGGTTCTGGTATAAAAACTAATGCATTGTCAACGCCCACCCCGTTCTGGTGAAAGCGCATATGACATGCTACAAATTCGGGCTGCCAATGCGCACTCTAGAAACGCTCCTTTAAGTAGCGCTCCGCTGCTTGGAGCAGTTTGTAGGTGGTCAGTTTAGTAGCTATCCGAGGTAGGCATACATCGACGCTGCTTTGATGTTGCAGCACCGCATCTGATGACGAGTGCATGAGAGGCACTTAGTGCGATTAGGCAAATGAGTTTCCAACCCAGGTGCTGCCCAAGAAGGCACGAACCCTGGGATGATTAATCCCCGTTCTAAGATGGTGTGAGCGGGTGACGACTGCTGAGAATGACGCACGCAAAAAGAAGAAAACGCAGCGGACTAGAACGGAAGGACAGAGGTTTAAGCGGGTTTTACGAAGCCTGATTCGGCACGATGAATCGAGAACACCTTAGGACACCCGATCATATTGTGGATGCCATGCTCAACAGAGTCTTCGATTTAGTGAGACAAGCCCTGCCAGATCCATCTTACAGAGACGAGTTCGAGCGGTTGATTAGCGAAGCACAAGAAAATGGCTGCACGTGGATTGAATCACTGGAATATGTGGTACGACGACGTAAGGAAGGCCGCGGGATACAAACCTCTTCGTCCTAACTTCGCAAGGAGGCGCATTGCCAACATCACCTCGGCATCGCCCCCCATACTGCAAGCGATCTTCGCTGAACGCCCGCAGGCGTCTGTTCGAAGTAGCCGTGCTCTTGGTGAGTTGAGGGGCAGAGAACCCATTTGTGGTATTCACATGAAGACGCAAGCTTTTCCATAATGTGAATCACCCTATATGCGCGAGCAGAGTATACGATCTTTTTCTAATGTTTCAGCTCACTATCAAAAGGATGGCTGGGCAAAGCCTCTTTGTGGCTGTGTGCTCTTTGCTGAACTCGCACATGTACTGAGCTTGCTTACGGTGCCGCGGCCAGTGCTGATTTCGAACCTTCTTCAGTTCGCGATTCCCGCAATAACGGCCCTGGTGTGCCTACGGCAGAGGCGATTCAGTTCAGGCGTGCAAGAAAGACGACGCTGGTCATATGTCACCGTAGCCTTCGCGCTCTGGGCCGCGGCACAGGCGCTCTGTACCGCATTTATTTATAGGCCAGTTATATATTGTGGGCCTATTCAACTAGACAATGCACTGTGGCTACTGGTGGGGTTACCTTTCTTGCTCGCAGTAAATCCCAGCCGAGGTAGCCTGGACGAAGTACATTGGCTCGATCTTTCTCAAATTGTGCTCTTTTTCATTGCTCTTTATGTGCTGCTATTCCAGCACACGAACGGGCTCAGCATGAGAAGCGCCTTCTTAATCCAGAATCTTACGTTAGTGGTCTGCTGTCTCTTACGGTTGCCATTGTGTAGGAGCAATCGAGAATACCGTTTCTTTGTGCGGCTGGCGCTTTATCTGCTTGTGTACGCAGCGTCAGAATCTATTGCAGACACGCTTTACTCAAAAGGTTGGAGCACTGGATCTGTGGTGGATTTGTTATGGACGTTCCCGCCTTCGATGTTTGCGGGCATCGTACTTCGTGATGCTCAGCTCTCTAAACAGAGAGAAGAGGCCTCAAGCCGAATAATTCAGGTACTCGGCAAGCTGCAAGGGCTTAGTCTTGCCTCCCTTGCGATCCTCTCTATTGGCGTTTCTGCGACGATGACCCGGCATCATCCTGAGATTGGAAGTGCTTTTCTGATCGGCTCTGTCGCGCTCTTTGCAATGAGGCTCGATGCTCGTGAGAAGGCGTGGCAGAGCGCCCATGAAGGACTTGCGAAATCTTTAGTCCAAGACACACTTACGGGTGTGGGCAACCGCATCCTGCTTCAGGAATGCATAAAAAAGTGCATTACGGCTCCATGTGAAGAGAAAGTGATGGCTCTGCTCTTTGTCGACCTAGATTCTTTCAAAGTAATCAACGACAGTCTAGGGCATGCTCAGGGCGATCGTCTATTGATCGAGGTAGGACGACGGCTTGAAGAGGGTGCGCCGCCCCATGCGATTGTGTGCCGTTTGGGCGGCGATGAGTTTGTCGTGCTTACCACTGTCTCCTCTGCAGAGGAGGCCGAAGCGTGGGCCAAGAGCCTTCTTGATGCGGTCCGTCGTCCCTACAATCTCGATCGGCGGCTGCTCCGCTGTACTGCCAGTATAGGAGTTATGTTGGCCGCTTCCGGGAGCAGTGTCGATGAGATGCTGAGTACAGCTGACCATGCCATGTATCGTGCTAAACAACTGGGTAGAAATCGCGTGCAACTCTTCGATCCTATACTGTTGGGAGAGATTAGCGAGCGTCGGCAACTCGAGATCGATTTGCGAGACATGGTGGAGGGCAGCGACATCGCGATTGCTTATCAGCCCATTTTAAGAATTGACTCCTCCCAGATTATGGGTTTTGAGGCGCTCGCTCGCTGGGTGCATCCTAAACGCGGGGCAATCTCGCCAGCGACTTTCATAAAACTTGCGGAGGACACCGGCTTAATTCTCCCCCTCGGAACAAAGATCCTTAGGAAGGCCTGCGAGCAGATGGCGGTGTGGAATCAACTATGGGGCACCGAGCTTTCGATTAGTGTAAACGTGTCCCCATGCCAAATCGCTGACGACAGCCTAATTCGGACCGTGCTGTCAGTATTGGATGAGAGCGGATTGTCTCCGGCGCTTTTAAAGCTTGAGATTACAGAATCTGCACTTCTTGTGAACGACTCTGTCGCCCGGAACATATTATCAAGACTCCGCTCTTATGGAATTCAGATCTCGCTGGATGACTTCGGGACCGGGTATTCTTCCTTGAGTTTCCTTCTGAGCTTGCCAGTAGATGAGATTAAAGTAGATCGTAGTTTCATTTCCAGAATGCAAGCCGATCCGCACCGTAAAGAGGTTGTGAAAACAGTGATCCGCTTGGGAGACTCGCTTAAAAAGCGAGTAGTTGCCGAGGGGGTTGAAACTGAGCAGGAACTCAGAGAGTTGGCCGAGATGGGTTGTGAGTGCGCGCAAGGATGGCTAATTGGCCGCGCTTCAGACCCTAACGAAATAGAAGGGGTGATGCCATCAGGCCAGCCAAAGAAGTGGATCTTACACACGAACCATGAAGTTGAGTTCTCAGCTGCATAGAGGAGGTATCGGATTCGAGGGCGATGCCGCAAGTCGTGCAATGGTCGGAGATCTCGTTTACAGCTATGATCTCGTTGGAGGCTCGACTGCCCGGCTTTAATAGTGTTGGCCGAATCCGCCTTGCGCTGTCCATCTCCACGCGCGCCTTCTACTTACACTTTGCATGAATGCAATGGCAATGGCGCCGGAAGACCTGTCATGATCTAATTCAGAATGCAGCCTCCTCAACCCTCCAGGCGGGAGGCTGCTCTTATAGCAAAGTCGTGGTAACGAGACCTACCCATATTGCAGCAACACACGTTAACTCATCGCTTGCTCGGCCCGGGCTCCGCGTGCCCGCTAGATGGGGCGGTCGCTCGGACTGCCTGTACGCCACAATGAGATGTTTCGGCAAAAGCAACCAGACATCAAATGATGTCCTAAATCGTTCCGCCACACTGGCGATAAAAAGCCAGCCGCTCGGGGAGACTCTTGAGTAGGTCATCTTACACAGCTCCCGACATACTTGGCACATCAAGCAGACACATTCACGGAGTGTCACCTTTCTGGTCAGGGAGAGGCCTCTTGGTTGACGGGTCCATCATCAGCACTGTACACCCGTGATAGATCAGGAATGAGACCTATAGGTTAGGTGAAGAGGTCTTTGAGATCCATCGATGCATAAATCGATTATTCGTACACGTGGCCCGGCACCAGCGCGATCGTAGACATAATGATCCTGAATCATGCCGCACCTGTGTTGTACTAATATGAGCGGGATCCGAGGCCCGCAGTGTCCCAAAAGTGGTAGTCTACTCGGACTTCTGTATAGGCACATACACAGGCGTAGAGCAGTACTGTTACCTTAATGATTGCACCGGTATTCTCTCTCGTACTGCTCTTTGTACAGCAGGTGTCACGCGATGACGCCTTCCATGACACCACCCAATTCTATGAAGCCTGCCAATCGTACGTACGCATAGCAGAACGAGCTGCCACTAGCGATGAAGACTGGAACTCGGCGAATCTGTGCGTTGGTTACATTCAAGGCTACGCAACGGGCACGAGACTTCATGACCAATCAATCTGCACAGGACACGTCAGCTTTGCAGAAGTGGCAAAAAAGTATATTGCACACATGCAGCGCTCTCCCGAGCTCTTTTATGAGCCTAAGGAAACAGGATTTGAGCACGCACTTGTAGGTGCCTATCCCTGTCAGGTCGCTAAAAAGTAATGTGAAACTATCAGGAAGCTAAGGGCTATGAGAGATAAATGTGCAAAGACATCTCTAATCTAGAGATTACCCTAGAGTGTAATACCGTCGTGCTGCCCTGGCTGTCTCTGGATATCTGGGATGTTCTGCACAAACAGCACTGCGAAACGCAAGGTATCACATTTGGAACCGCGCACGTCCCTACAAACCCTTAGGAGATGCGAAGAGCACGGTGGTGCCGCAGCTGTAGTCAGGTCTGAGTCTTATGCCCTTGCTGAAATCATGGCGGACATAAAGGCGAATGAGCATCCTAAGGCTTACAGTACACTCTCCGACGAGAGTCTTTCGTTAAGGAGTAGGCCGATCCACTTCTCTCCGTCGATGACGGCCCGGCATGACTCCACAGTAGGCGGTTAAGAAGATAGAGGTATGCATGTCTGCACGTAACACGAAGGTTCTGTTCTTGTCGGGTAGCACCCGAGGAGCTACATTAGAAGGCATAGGACGCTCATTTCATGAGGTGTTGAGGAATCTCGATATTGAGCTCGTCGAGCTAAGCCTCCTAAGTCTGTCCAAGCTGCTTGAAGAACTAAAGACGATCGACCTCAGCGAGGTAGCCTTTGTCTTATCCGGAGCAGGTATGGGAACGGATCTGCGCTTTAATGTGCAGGAGAGATCGCTCCTGCTCTGGGATGAACTACGTCTTCCCTTCATCACTCTTCATGGCGATTCTCCGGGATACTACTTTGATCGGCACGTCGTTCCATCTAACAATGTTGTCTCTTTGTATGCCTTTACTGAGCATTATGAGTTGAGACGGCGCCTGCCCAAGATCAGGGGACCGGTAGGAGTTCTGCCACCGATCCTCCTGAATGAGATAGCCACTCAGAACGTCGACTTGCGTGCAAAGACCGGGGGCACGTTGCTCTTTCTGAAGAATGGCAAAGATCCGTTGCAGATCAGGAACGTGTGGTCGTCCCGTCTGGATGCAAGTGTATGCAGTTATCTTATGGAGATGGCGGCTGAGCTTGAAGTAAATCTCGATTCCGGGTGCGGCGATCAGATCGACAACTTGGTGCAGCAATATTTTGCGACATTAGGCATAGATAGCGAACTCCTGGTCAAGGTGCGACTGTTCTGTATCGCACAGCTGGATGATTACCTGCGGGCTGTAAAATGTACACGCATGGCCAAAGTGCTGGCGGAGTTCCCTGTACACATTCGAGGCAACGACTGGCACCATGTTGATTTTGTCGGGGGACGAGCGACCTATGTTGACCATTGTGACTATGCAGAATCAATTGGACTCATACGCGGATCGCTGGGCCTGATTGACATGTCCGCCAACACAGCGTCATACCCACATGATCGTGTGATGCGCGCTTTCGGAGCAAAGACCTTGTGCCTAACGAATGCTGGCCAGCAGTTCTTTCATCAGCTCCCTTACGAGGAGGAGTTCACCTTCCGCTTTCACGACGACAGTCTTCGCGAGCGCATCGCGCACGTCCTAGCAAACAAGAAGCAGGCGCTCGAACACGGTATCGCAGTTGCCGAAGCGTTTCGGATGGCCAACCCACCGGAACGCGCGTTCGAGAAAATGTTGCACTATGCTGCTCTCGTCAGGTTAGAGCGTTTGCAGCAGCGTCCAGAGGGTATACAAGAATTCCATGTATGGCCACCTGAAGAGCTGTCGTGAAGTCTAGATGGGCAGAGTGAAGACAAATCTAGAGCTGCAGATGGTCGTCAAGAATGGCGCAGAATCCTTGGCGCGTTGCTTGCAAAGTGCCCTCCCAATGGTGGATAGAGTCCTCATCGGAGACACCGGATCCAGCGATGACACCTGCGCAGTAGCTCGTAGCCTAGGCGCCGAAGTGGTCCAGTTGGTGTGGGCTAACGACTTCTCCGAGGCGCGTAATCAGTTATTATCGCGAGCGAGATGTGAGTGGGTTCTAGTGCTGGACGTAGATGAGATGCTGGATCGCGAGCAAGCCCAGGCGGAGCTGCCCTCCCTTCTTACGGCATCCGATGCGCATGCCTATGGGCTATGGCGGTGGAACTACCTGAAGCCCGAGGCCCTTTCGAGGGCTGCCCTATACGCCAAACCGAATCCAGGGCTTCTTCCTGAAGCACGGAAATACACTGGATATGTCTCCTCGTTTCACATGCGATTATTTCGTCGACATCCAGAAATTCGCTTTCAGCATTGTGTACATGAAGACATCACGGGTAGCTTGGATAAGTTAGGGCTGAAGCGAGCCACTGCGCCGCTCATCCTACATCACTTCGGCTATGTGGAAGCCTCAGCAGAGCAAAGGCGAAGCAAGGTCGGACTTTACCATGAGTTGGGCTTGCGTAGGTTAGAAGGGTCTCCCAACGATTTTGAGAGCTACTTGCAACTAGGCATTACCGAGCTGCAACAGATGGGACGCTTTGAAGAAGCATCCAAGAGGTTGGAGCGGGCAGCCCACCTTCGGCCAAAGGATAGCCGAGCATCAATGTACCTGGGAATCTGCTTACTTCGTCTTAACCGCTTAGATGAAGCGGAACAGATGCTGCGGCGGGCGGAAGATCTAGGAGAAAACGGAGGCACGCTGCGCGATGCGCTCGGGGATCTGTACCTATGCAAGGGAGAGTATGCCCAAGCTCGGGCCGCGTACTCGCGAGCGGCGGCTGGGGCGTTTGAGCCGTCGATGACACTAGCAAAGATCGGACTGGCGGAGGTTCATCTAGGGCGGACCACCGAGGGAATAGATCGTATCCTGACCGCCATGGCGCAACACCCTACCTCCGCTCCGATGCAAGCGCTATTAAATCTTGCACAGACCGTAGTGGCTACCCAGGCCTCCGAGGATTGGATAACTTAACAGGGATCAAGCAAACTGAGGCATGTAAGGAAGTAGAAGATCACCTAAACTATTTAGCTGGTTGGCCCATGTCATCTTGCTCATAGTGTGAGCCCCATGTAAAGCACGCGCCGGATTACGGTCTTGGTAAGTGGCTTCCAGTGCTTCCACGATCTCCTCCACATTGCTGTTGCCCCAATCCAGGTGTCCCTCACCAGGGATGCTGGCCTGCTCACAGAGAGGAATGGCTGTACCATCCTGCAAGAGATCCAGGTGACCTGTATTAGCGGAAAGGATGGTGGGAACGCCACACGCCATGCATTCCATGGCGACCAAGTTGGTACCTCCTTCAGCACGATTGGGAAAAACCGCGACGTCGGCTTCGCGCAAAATACGTGCCATGGCCCGGTTTGGTACGGGACCACAATGGAGGGTTTGGTTGTCCGGGATGCCATTGCGTTGTGTCCACCCAGCAGCGTCCAGCGTTCCATCAGAGTTGAGGGTAGGAGGAAGTAGCCCTTCCTTTTCACCGATTGTGCGCGCCAAGTGGGGCCACGGAGAGCTCCATGCTGTTAGAAGTAGAGCCTCCTTGTGCCGCTCTGCAAAGAGGCGGAAGGCACGTACGACGAGGTCTTGTCCTTTGCGATGTTCTAGTTTGCCGCCCGAGAAGACCACAAAGCGGTCTGGAAATAGGTTGCGTCGGGGCGCTGGGTGAAAGTGCGATATATCAACTCCTTGGAGAACAAGCTTCACACAGGGGGCTCCGGCGGCTTCAAGAAGCTGCTGGTTCCAGCTGGAGCCGGCAATGATTAGAGGAAAGTTCTGCAGATATAACGAAGCGTCGGGGCTCAGTGGAGCCTGCTCCAAGAAGGCGACCCCAATGTTGGGGGTTCCACGCACAAACACTTCATGTGCCGAAGGAACGGGCTGCAAGCCATTATGTAGGGCCTGCAGCACCATATGGGGGATGGTCACGGACTGGCCTGCGGCAGTCTTTAGGCCGATCTGGACGCTGATTGATCGATGGAGAGAAGAACTAATTCTACGCAACTCGAGCGGGTCCACATCGATGGCTCCCCCATTCAAGGGGGCCAGTGTTGCCGGTTGGAGCTCAGGGCGGGTCGCCCACGCCAGCAACAGATTCAACCCGTAAAGGCCCCAACCGAAGTAGCTGGATACTTCCCAATTGAACAGAACTTGTATATCGCGCTGTGAAGAGATCTGGCTACTGTTCATAATAGAAAACTCTTATTTATAGCAAAAAGATGCTCGTAGTGGCGATCATCGTGACGCAGTTCCTCGATAGTGATTTGTAGCCGAGAAAGCACACTGTTCGCGTTGTATTCCCGTGAGAGAGTTGCAGTAATTACGGAGTCCCGCTCCCGGGGCCAAGACCGAGAAAGATGAGCGCGCGGGCATCGGGCATGAATTTTGTTTGCCAGTGGTGATCCGATTGAAATCTCCGCATGGCAGCTATGCTGGAAGAATCCCAGCTTCCTGTCGGAACTCCAGTCATGTATCCATAATGCGTAAGAGCAGCCTGAATCTGGGCGGCGCGCAGTGGATTTATCTCGGAAGGCGCCGGCTTGACTTCGGCAGAGGGCATGAAAAAGGATTGAACTTCGTCAGCGGCCATCCTGGTTGAAGCGAGGCCGGGCGAGGTGCGCTCAGAGAAAGCGCGAACCGGAGCGGGGAGTCTGTTCGACGGTACCATCGCTGGAGCCGCATCGGAGTGAAACTCTCTCATTCCCCTTATCGCTGACCCATGAGCCATGCTTGCGGGGCTACCCTGAGGACGCAGCGGAGCACGCCGCGCCCCGAACTGAGGCCACGGAATACGAAGAAAATCATCGTCGGTAAACAGTGGTGGCATAGGGGCGATCGGACAAATAAATGGACTGTTTACTCGTGGCGCAGCCCCAGTGTTCTCTTTCCTGTCGACGGCTATGGACCGACTTGCCCGCCATGCACTATGGGTAGGAGAAGTGGCTTCCACTCTGTGGATCGATAGTCGTTCGGTTTTAGGTACCTGAGCGTGGGACTGCTCTGTAATCAACCGCAACCCCAGAAAGACCACAACGCGACAAATCCCTGCATACACTTTTATTAAATGGCGCCGAGAAATAACGGCCTCCGTTAGGAGGTCTTGTTTAGCAAGTTCCCTCGTGGACGAGTGGGGTGTGGGTAGAAGGGAAT
>JAUCNM010371895.1:0-11924 GCA_032353575.1 Pyrrhura devillei | reverse complement strand
GGGGAGTGAGTGAGCGGCTGCGTGGCTGATTTACGGCTGGGCTTAAACCACGACATGGTTCAATCTTCAAATGTTAAGAATTGTCTTTTATAATCTGATCAGAAGATCAGGGAATTAGATACAATGAGTTAGCTGGTTCTTATTTTTCCTGAACTTGCCACTGTTTGCAAGCTTTGAACCAACTTTGTTCTTGCAGTGTCTCTTTCAGCTGGGAAATAGAGATGAAAAATAACATACTGTATACATTTCCTAAACAAACAAAACAAAACAACAACAAAAAAACTTTGCACTGAAGTGAGTATCTGGGCTGAGCAGGAATTTGTTTTCCTTTTGTTTATATTTAAATTAATTTTTGAAACATTTTCTGTTGTCTTTATGGGCTTGCTTTTGAACTTCAGAAGTGCATTGGCCTGTCTGTTGGACAGGTGTGATTTGCTGTTATTAAGAGTATTGAACTCTCTTTCTAGGCGACTCCTTCTGTTATGATTCTGTTTTCTTAGTCATTGCTTTTTTAAAATACAAGATCAAACCTATTTTTAGATTAACTTTGTTCTGAGCTGCAGATAAACCCTAGATGCTTAACTACAGACTGCAGCACATGGCAGTGAACTCTTTCTGTTAGAATGGGCAACTGACATGCATGCTGGCTAAAAGGCCATTTGCTCTTCATTTCATCCATATTAAATTCAGGTGATGTTTCCAAATAGTGCTCTTCAATTTTTTGCCAGGGCAAGTTAGCAAAGATAAATCTTTAAGCAAAACATCAACTGTTGTATCTAATATTAAACCAATTCTAAATATGAACTTGCATGTAATGCAAACTGGAACTGCATTTTGCATGTTTAAGATGAAATATAGTGGATAAAAAGAGATGTAAGCTGCATGTAAGTTTCAGTATCTTGTATTAAGAATGGTATTTTTAATGTTTGTAAAGGCATTTTCCATTTTTGTAGTGTTTGGACCTTAACTGATTTGGCTTTGGTCCTCTGAGTGGGACTCGGTGTTGCACAGCTGAGGAGATGGTTGAAGGGAGACTATTGCCAAGTGTCTGGTCTTTGGGGTAGAGGGGAAAATTTTGAGTCACATTTCCCCTATTTTGCATATCTCTCAAGTCAGATAAAATGCTAAGTGTGAGTTTTAAGGTATTTCCTTGTCAGCACAAGCTATTGCTAGTTTTTTTAATCTCCTTTTTGGCAATTTAATGAGAAGTAGTCCGTATGCCTGGTCATCTTCTCACTGGAGTTGGGAAGTTCCTTGTTTGCGGAAGGTCTTAACAGGCAGCCCCAACATGAGATTTGTTTCACTGGTCTCACTCATATGGTGTGTGCTGTTTCGGTGCATTTGTTTGTTCTGGATCTCAGATGTGTTATAGCAGACACAGAAGTTACAAGTGCCTAAGAACAAAAGACCCAGGTATTGCGCCCAGAAGTAGCCTTTGCTCCTTAAGAGTCCTGGTCTGTTTTTCATGTAGATTTCCTATAAAGAAAGTGTTACTCTAAATTCTGTCTTTAGGTAAGAAACATTCTTATCAAACACATCATTAACCCTCACTCAGGTCATGCAGGTGAATGACTGCCACATCTTTTCCCGTGTTACCTGTCAGTCACTGACCTGAGATAATGGTTTCTTCTGGCCGCAGTTTATGCCTCCAATGAAAATCATATTGGGCATTATAGGCATGGGATATTCAAAGACAAAGTCAAGTCTTCTCAGCCAAATGGATCCATGACTTAAAAGCTGAGTAATTGTAATTGGCTTTTGGAGGAAGTCTGAGGCCAGGGTTTCGAATCCTGAGAAGACCATACTGCAGGTGAAAGGCTCTGAAAGGGTTATCAAGAAGTTCTTCACTCTCTGAGAGAACGTCATGTGATCTGTATTGACTGAGAACAAGCGTGGGACATAGGACGGTGGGTCAGGCGCCTGAGCAGCGTGAATGTCTATAGCGCATGGGATGTTCCGCAAGAAGAAAACAGTAGGGATAGAAAATTTCAAGGCAATTATCTGTCCACAGGGTGTCAGAGGATCTGTAAAGACGACATCAAATTTACTTTCTTCAATGTATTTCATCATTTCTTTGTTGTACAGTAAGGACCTGCAGGAAGCTTGAAACATGGAAGAGCTCTGTTTGAAGTCATTCCAAGTATTCATAAACCTGGTCAGGAAAGAGTCATCGCTAAAAGCGTTTGCACTAAGGGAGTGCAGAAGTTCTTGCATCTCTTCCTTTTTGAAAGGTACAGGATAACTTTTCATTTCATATATCTCCGAGGAATCAATCAGCATTCTGTTCTCTGGTGCAATAACAACTATTTCATGCCCTTTCTTGTTCAGCTCAGCCAGGACTTCCTTCATACTGAGCCAGTGGCTGCCCTCCATAGGGATAGCCAGCAGCTTCCCAGCAGCGGCAGGACTCAGGCAGCACGAGAAGAGGAGCAGCACTGCCACCAGCATGTTGTAGGTTGGATGGATAGAAACCCACACATTAGAGAGCCCAGCAGGGGTTCACAAGCTTTTGTAGCTGTGCTCCACCCTTGCAAACACCCCACCTGGCACTCTTATCCTACCTCTGCCCTTTCAACTTGCCTCTGCATTTTGGGTTCCCATGTGAGTAACGATTGTAAAAGATGAGGTGATGTTTGCACTTCAAGATGCACGAGCACAAGAAACGTGTGTCTCTTACTGTACACTTGGTTCAGGCAAGCTGAAACAACAGCTCTAGTCCTCAGCCTTCTCTTCTTCTCACAGTGCCTTATGACACTTCTTACTTTTTGCAACCCAGCAACTTTTGCTGACATGTACTGACAACATGCTCTAAGATGCATGGGGATCCATGAAAGAAATGCATACAGAGGTGATGCCCAGAAACCCTGCTGACCCCATATGGTCTTAGTGGGTGTACAAAGAGCACACTAAAATGTCTCTTTTCCCTCCTGTAGTCAAGTTCTTCCACCTCTTCTGTTCTGAAAGGAAGAGATGGCTGACGCTGAAGGCTGAAGCGTCACAGAGTTGTCACCAAGTGTAGTAATTTGGTATTTTTAAGTATTTTCTTTTCTAATGACGGTTGGACAGTGAAACATAACTTGCAGGAAAGATAGATAAAGATGACAAAGCGATGTTAAGGCTTTGCCTTTTTTTCTTTTTAATAACCCAAACCAGTTGGTACAACTGAAGAAAATGACTTCTTTTTTTCATTGACGCAAACACGTATCTTTTGGACACTAAGTAGCCAACGGAATACCTTCCCCCATCTGTATGTTATCCCTTTCACCTAACTTCTTATCCTACCGGATATAAAATTAAGTTGCAAAACAACAGTTCACCGTTGTACCTCAGATAACGCGAACGTACAACATTTCTAATTTATGAACTCACGAGTTCATGGCCAGTGTCAGATCAGTTCATGAACTCTGTGGGTCCAGGTCCATCTCCAGTTGTTAATTGCTGGGGTTTTATGTTGGTGATAATCTCTCGCCATCAAAGTTTATGTTTGATATCCAGTTACAAGTTTTATCCAGGTGCCTTTGGGATAAAATTTGTGCCTCCAGGACATTCAGGTCTCTACATCACTAGTGGAGCTTTCTTTCACATGCACTTTCTGAAAGCTTATTTTCAAGTCTGGTTGGGAAGTTTTGACCTTATTGAGAACCTGTCCTCTAAAAAGAGCAGCCAGATCCATCACCTGCACTGTCACCATATCAATCATTTACAACACAGATTTAACTTAATGGAAGTTTTCAAACAGCTCAGGAGAAGGTGATGCACGGAAACAGACCTCTTGCTCATAACCTCTGAAAAAGCTCTCAAATCAACACTAAAAGAAGATGCTTTCAAGCTAGATGAACAGATGAAGACAGACAGTCATGCATATTTCATGTACAGCACTTACAGACATGTGTGTGGGTCTTTAATATCCGATCAGCAGCCATAGAGTCACAGAATCAGAGAATGGTTTGTGTTGGAAGGGATGTTAAAGCTCATCCAGTTCCAACCCCCCAGCACTGTCAGGGACACCTTCCACTAGGGCAGGTTGCTCCAAGCCCTGTCCAACCTGGCCTTGCACACTTGCCCACTCCTAACTCCATGTCTTTTTGAAAGACGCCTTGTGAGCAACTGCTACTCCTTGTCCTTCATTTGAACAACCAGAGTGAAGTAAGTAGCACCAGAGATTGCCCTGGTAAAGAGGATTGGCTCTGACACTTCAAACAGCACTAAACATACTTATCTGGACAAAAGGGGAGGCTGTTAGGGTTTTTTCCACACTACTCTGTTTTAGGGATACTCACTATTTGCAATCCTTGAATATCCCTTTCCTGCTTTTGAGCTGCTATAGGATATGCTGTATTTGATTCAGAAACCTGGTTCATACCCAAAAACCCAATGGGAATTTACAGAAGACATCCATGCCCAGGAAAGCTTAAAACCTAATTAAATAACCAATTAAAGTATGGAAGGATACAATTTAGGGGTTAGATACTGACCCCTTGGCGTAGGTGTAAATGAATCAATCTGGGTGACAGAAAAAGAACGAGCTAAAAGATGAAAAGCTAAAATCTTCAGTCCTATAATCTTTGATGTGGGTGTGAAGGAGAATGACTACATGGAAGTATGAATAGACAGCTCATGAGAGAGTTGGGAAACGAGGACACCATGTGGCAGACAGAGAGCAGACTGTGCTGATAGGTGTTCCTCAGACTACTCTTTCAGAGCAATATAGCTATGTCTTCTGAGACTGGCTTTGGTTGCAAGGACAGCTCTTCCAGAGATGGATATGGCATAAGAAACTGAGATGAAATGGAAGCTAACAAATCTGGCTTCTGTTAGGGAGGAAAATTAGCATCTCACCACAGTTGGGGTGAGCTTCAGTTCAACAAGAGTGCTTGTTATGTGCATTAAAGTTACATGTCACTTAAATTCTCACATCTGCTAAGGCTTAGGTTTGCCAGGATAGGATATCATCTGAATGCTGGATACTAGGAAATAACCTTTCTGCATTATGTGGAATTTCTCATTAGCATTTTACCTTTAAATACCAAGAGGTTGCCTGTTAGGTTTTGATGTAAGGATGCTTAAACACTTCTGGTTCTTGCCTTTTCAATAAAAACAAAATAAAGTTTCATACCTGAGGGAGATTTTTCTTCTGATCACAGTTTATTCCTCCTATAAAAAACATGTTGGGCATCACTGGTCTCGGAAACTCAAACACAAAGTCGTATCTCATCAGCCAAACAGATCCACGGCTTAGAAGGTCTACAGCTGTCACTTTGTTATGGAAAACCTCAGCTGCAAGTTCTTCATATGGAGCAAAGAAAGGCTTACAGTAAACTAACTCCAGCATACAGACCAGCACGTTCTGTACCCGTTGAGTAAACGTCATTTTATCTGAATTATTGAGGAAAAACCTGGGGACGTAGGAAAGAGGACTTGGACACTGGGTGGCATCAGAATCCATACCACAAAGAAATCCACGCAGAAAGTAGACAGAAGGAATTGAAAGATGCTCAGCAATTATGGGTCCGCACAGCTGAGTTGGATCCGTCAAAACTACCTCAAATTTGCTCTCTCTCAGATACTGCATCATGTCTTTGTTGTGCATGAGGCTCTTACAGTTGTTGAAAAAAACTTTGGATATTTCTAAGACGCTTTGGTACATTGACATAATCATATTCAAAGAAGATTGTTCAATAAAATGGGCATCAAAGAATGATTTGAACACCATAGCTAAATGGTCCTCTGTGTAAGGCATCGGATATACTTTCACTGTGTAATTGTGAGGCTCCTTTGGCTTCAGATGCAAACTTGTTGATGGAACAACCACAACAACTTCATGTCCATTTTGGTGGAGTTTCGCCACTACCGGGCGCATGCTGAGCCAGTGACTTCCATCCTGAGGTATCACCAGGATCTTTCCACCTTCAGCAAAGGTTAAAGATGAAATCAGAAGAAGAAATATCCCAGTATGTTGGGAGAAACACTGGAATGGAAGAGCCATTTCGGCGGAAGGAAACCGGAGAGTTCTACTCTAGAGGTATCCAACACAGTCTTTTATATGAAGGTCCTTAAAAGGGATTTTATTGATGGCAGGGATAAATGTTTAACTTCCTAATATTGCTGTGGTAAGCCTTCAGTAATGCAACCGCTCATATAACAGGGAAGGTGAGCACATTGTTCCTAAAAAAAGATGCCCTTCCTCATACTCTCTGTTAATTTTTAAGCTTGGAAGTATGGCAGCACATCGCCTCCTTCACGGAACTAAGATGAGGAATGTCATCTTGTAGGAAGAGTTGTGGTTAATACCATTGACTTGGTAAGGACCCATTGAGCAAATAAGCCTGGTTTTGGTTTCAAAAGGCAACCTTTAAAATATACACAATAGGATAAATGGAAATTGCATCACCATTTCTTTTATGGCCTAGCCTGAGAATACCTAACCACTGTGTAGAAGGCTGATGTTATGTTCACACCCCCTGGAAGCAGTCAAACCTGCATGTCTTACTAATATATCACAGCTATCAAGGTAGGCTTACAGGTGTTTGCTGTTCATTATGCAGGAGCAGAAGGCACCTGGACCACTTCTAGTTTTGAAGGATGTTGTGTGTGCAGATGAGCAGCAGAGCAGCTTATGACATGAGGTCTTGGAAAGGGAGAGCCATGTGCCAGCTTGGAGGAAAGGCTTTCCCCCTGGACACTGAAGGACATAAACACGATTGAAGCTTGAGTGACCCAAGACTGCAGATTCATTTTGCTGTTAAAAGTATCCCTTGTGATAAAGCTTGTGGGGGTTATTCCAGGTGTCTTTTTGAGCTGGCAAGGAGTGTTGCTGCTATGGAGCAGCTCTCCACTGTCATGCAAGCAGCTCTGAGGACTTGAGACTAAAAGCCATAACCATGTTGAAGGGTTTAGGTGCAGGTGTGCTTACTCTTCACGCTGTGCTTGCTCCAGCTGGAAGAGTCTCTCAAACTGCTTATCTCTGAGTTGGACTTGATGGTGATGTGTGGATTTCTTTTAACCTGAGCAGCAAACAGTGAGTGGCACTAAGGTAAGAGGAATGTTATATGAGCAAACTGTTTGTTGAGGCAGCCTGTAAGAGTTAATGGCATGCACTGGATTTGTTCTTTTGTTGTTAGATTAGATTGCCCACCTCCTTATGCTCTGGCTCTTGCAAGCAGGAACAAGTAGAATCATAGAATAGTGAGGGTTGGAAAGGACCTCAAGATCATCTAGTTCCAATCCCCTGCCATGGGCAGGGACATCTTCCACTAAACCATGTCCCCCAAAGTAGTTCAAATGCGAGTGCACATGGATGATGTGATTTGATTTCCCAGGTTTCTAGATGATGAATTAGGCATGGAGGAATCCTTGTGTAAATTGAACCCAGTCCTCTTTTGTGATGCTACCCAATGTCACTCAAATGCAGGTTGGTGAACCTGCCTGTTTTACACAGCTATGGAGATACACTGGCATTTGCCTGCGCAAGATAAGGTAGTATGTATACGTTGTTTGACTAGCAGGACTTCAAAGGAAAAACAACCCATAAGAGCAATGACCCGCAAGCTGGAAGGTAAGTCTTCGCAGTAGACAGTTAAGCAAATCACAGAACACAGATCCTAATTCCAGGGCAGCCCCTTCCTATGCCATAAATAGAAGTCATATGAAAATGACAGTATGAGAGCCTGAAATGAATGACTGTATCCTAACAGAAAGTGACATTTAAGGCTGCCCAGGTAACTAATTGGAGTATTTCCCAACTTCTGTAAGGCAGCGTTTTTGACATCTGCAAATATAATACCTTCATTTCTGTCCATAGGCTTATGTCACATACTGTACGTTTAGACTCCCCTTAGAGAACGCATTTTCATTTCAACAGAAGACTAACTTCCTACAGGAAGGGGAAGCAGGGCAGTAGTTTCATTTGATAGCCGAGACTTTTTGGCAAAAGAACCGTGTTTGACAGCTTCCTTCATTTTCACCTCTTGAAAATATGGTTGGCACAGGGATGTGGACAAGAGCCAAGTGAAGAGGACAGTGAGATGAAGTGTTTGGTTAGAGCAGCTGTTTCAGGTTGATCCCTCCTGTGCACTGAAGATGTACAGTGTATGATGGTTAGACTTTCATTTTCAAAAGTTGGACTGGTTTTACTTCTCTGGTGGTGTGTATTTGGCCATGGCAATATAAGACAGATGAGCAGCACGGTCAGCTTTAAAGGTGCTCAACATCCTTTACAGAAGCAGCACAAACGGATGCTGATGTGATAGCAGGCTGCTCTGAACTGCCACTACATTCATCAAAAACTTGAATATTGCCCCCCCGAAAAATGACCCTCTCATTTGGTTCATGAGCAGAGTGATGTTCTGGCTGCAGAACGTGACCTGTTTTCTTAATCCATGTGTTGGAGGAACAAACCACAGGGTTTTATTCAATGACACCTCTCCTTTACTTGAGTAACTACTTATTTAAATCTAGGGTTATTTTAATGTTTGAAGCTTACCAGTTGTTTAAATAAGTAATGGGTGTTTCAGGTTAAAGAAATCAACCAAACAAACCAGGAACAACTTTAAAATGTTGCTATAGGTGACATTTCTGAACTTCGCTTTGATCAAATCTCATGGACTTTGTATTATGAGCTGCAAAACAGCAACTTTGAATTCACTTTGGATAAGGATGAGATATCAAGGTGTCTCAGGGCCCATAGTCCAAGTTCATTGGCAATGTTCCCCTAGTGAGGGACTGCTTTCCATGCCAGCCTTCAGTTACTTCTGGAGTCATTAGAGGATGATGCCGGCACAGGACCTCTGCTCAGTCAAGATATTCTGTCTGATATCCTCCATGCCTTGTATGAAGCCTCCAGACACACTTGGCAACTGGATTTCTGTATCTGTTAATGAATATGTAATTGCTACTGTGTAAAGTGCAGGACAAGGGGAAATCCAGCCTGATCCAGCCAGCCTGGTTACCTAAGTCAGTGAGCTCCCATTGGCTCTTGTGTTGGCATGTTCTCCCACTCCCTCTGAGACTGCTGGCTCTTGCGGTGGCATGTTCTCCCGCTCCCTCTGAGACTGCACGCTATGGACCATACTTATGACTCAGGAGGGTCAAACGCTTTGGGATTGAATTTCCAGCTCTGTGCTGGATAAAACACATATGCCTAGTTCTGCAAAAGCATAAGCTCCTCAGCACCCTGCTGCCTTCGACTCCAGAGAAGGTATTCCATGTCAGATGCAGCCTAAAGGAGCCCTCTTTCTGCTGTATTTAACATGGAATAAGCTCCTCATCTGAGAAAAGACACCTCATTTTGAATCTCCAGTTCTCTCTCCCTTTCCCAGCCATGCTGTCTTCTGGGGAGGGGGGTTTGTCTGTCGAGTAATGGGCTACTAGGTTTTGAAGACCTATCTACTGTTATCATATGGTTAAATTTCGGAACAGCAAGGACCAACCCGAGGCTTGCCACTACGTAGGGAAAAGTAGGTTTTGTTCTCCCATGAGACTCACTTCACATTTGTTTGCACTGTTATTGCCTTGTTGCTGGCACTGTTCCAAGTGAAATAGGAGGAATTTCTCTGCTGTCCGTAGAAAATACAGCTAGGAAAGGGCAGGGTGAAGATAAGGGGCATAAACAAATTTTTTCCAGGTTTGGAAAATGTGCTTTCCACCAAATGACAAGTGTTAGTGTGAAATGCCAGCTATACAATAAAGGCAGGAATGCCCTGCCCTTGTAGCAAACCTACAAACTGTTTGGAGCTCTGAGACCATCAAGATATAGAGTTTTCTGTCATGCAACCGGCAAGAATTTGCTTCTTAGATCACAAATTACAAGGTGCCGCTTTTGAGCCTAAGGAGAGAGAATGCCTTCTAATATTGCTCTACTATTCCAATTTATACTATTCTTCTTCATTTGCCTTGCTCTTTATTGATTGCAGTGGACTCTGCATAAGTCTGCTGAAGGGTATAAAAGAAATCTGATAGTAGAAAAAGCCCTTGAGCTCAAATGTTCTCTACTGTAACTATGCAATGATACTGTGCGACGCCTGTTCAGAAGGGAATATGTTCTGCTTTGTGCCTGGAAAGAAATGTCTAGTGCCACGAATTGGTTTAGAGACTATAAAGTAAGTGTTAAAAGACATCTTGTCAAAAGAGATTTAAATTTCTCTATTAGCTTTACAAACCCTGCAGAACAATTTTGGTAAAAGCAAATGTCAAGGACTAGGTATGAAAACTTCTCTGAGTTTTGCATGCGAGTGTCTTTCACCTTTTCACTATTTGAGATTAATTTTTCCCATTTCAACATGACATTTATGTTTCAGTGTGATCTACAAACAGACGTAACTCAACGTAGACAGCCAGTTTGGAAACCAAATGTCATAAAACCACAACCAAAGCAAATTAACTGACTTTGCTGAGCCTGGAATGAAAGCCAAAAGCCAATTCTCAGAGCATGGTCTTTAGGTTCATGGTCAGGTGAAAGAAATATAGGTCAGACTCCATGAAAATGAAATCAAAACCTTGTTAATGAATAATATACAGCAGATGAATGGTACGTGAAGCCCATTTTTTGTTGGACTTGCCAGAAAATCCTTATTAATTCACAGAAGTTATCTGCCTCCATCAAGGTAATTTAATTTCAGCTGTGGAAAACAACTACAAAATCCTGGTTGTTGTAAGTCATTATAAATAAATTAATAATAGGAAAGAAAATAAAATACATCAGGACCCCTGAAGTTTCAGAAATGACATCATCACATTTCATTGCCAAATGTAATAAAACTCATACCTTAGGAAGTGGTTTACTCTGAACGCAGTTTATACCTCCAATAAAGACCATATTTGGCATCACGGGTCTGACGTACTCAAACACAAAGTCAAATCTCAGAAGCCAAATGGAAGCAGAGTCCACAAGGTCTATGAGGGACACATCTCTATGAAGAATTTCAGAAGCAAACTTTAATGCTGTTTCATAGAAGCCCCTACAGTACTCAGGCTCCAGGAGGTAAACCAGTGCATTTTCCACTCTCTGGAAGAAAGTCATTTGGTCAGAGTTGAAGGTAAATAGCCTGGGTATGTAGGACAGAGGACTTGGGCACCGCGGAGCATCATAGTGTAAGTTGCAAGGAAATCCTCTCATAAAGAACATGTATGGAAGAGAAAAATAGTGAGCGACCAGTGGTCCACACATGAAGATGGGATCTGTTAGGAGAACATCAAAGCTGCTTTGATTCACATACTGAAGGAGCTCCTTGTTGCTGAATAGGCTCTTGCATTGAGAAAACAGGAGCTGGAAAACTTGTACTGAGCTGTCATATATTGCTAGGGTGTTCAGCGGGAAAGGCAGGTCCTTCAGGTGAGTCGCAACGTACTCAAAGAAGGCATTATCCAATTCTTCTAACATGTAAGACACTGGGTATGTGTAATAAATGTAGAAGAACTTTTAGCTCCGCTGCTGGCTGCAACCCAGCAGGTGTTGAGTGGTGGGGACACATGCCATGCCAGACCTTGATGTGAGAGATGGCCTACCCTGTTATCAAAGAGCTATACAGGAGAGAAGGGCAGGCCAAGAAGACTATGGTTGACACATGTTGCAGAAATGATCTAATCTAAATCCCCCATTATTCTGACCTGCTACATGGTGTGTAAGAATCACTGATATGCCACATGTTATAATCAGATAGAGACAAAAGGGAGAATGATAGGGAAGACCCCAAATACACGAATCAACAAAGCATTAATAACAAAGACATCACACCAGATGAGGAACAATCAGAAATTGAATTAGAAAATACGGCTAAACTATCGGCCGCAAGAGAAGTGGTCCAAAATTTGAATCAGCAAATTGGGGAATAAAGAGAAAAAGGGGGGAATTGTAATAAATGCAAACTATGAATTTGCTGATTATGAAAAAATTGCTAATTGTTAATTTACTAATAATTGATTGCTAA
>JAUCNM010317781.1:0-12393 GCA_032353575.1 Pyrrhura devillei | reverse complement strand
GCAATTATGCAATCCAAATAGAGATGTTATTTGTTACAGTTGTTTTGACATAACATACCCACAACGCTGGTATTTGGCCCACCACTTCAAAAACAATAAAAATAATAAAAAAGTTAAAATATTGAAATTTGAATTGAAACCAATGAGGGTTGGGTTAGTAGCCCTCAGCATGTGCAAAGTGAATATTTAAACAAGGAATTTACATTTATATTAGTAGTTTTTCTTTCTTCCTTTTTCTATTTTTTTTTTCAATTACAAGGAAAACTTGAATTTAGAATTTGACGTCGTTCTGAAGTATTATGCCTGGGCTTTTAAAATTTACACGTGCTTAATTGCAGTCGAGCTTTTAATTGTTCTTCCCCCCATCACACACACGAATTATACGCAAGTTTGAGACATAACATCAACTGAAGTGTCCCACGCATATTAATATCGAGCAAATACGACAGCCTCCCGACAAAAATGGCCAGCAGAATCTCTTGGATACATCCAGTACGGATCGCCCAGGTCCTCTTTGGTGTTGCGGTCTTCGGTCTCATCATCTACAGTTCGTCAACCCCTTTTCCGCATAATGAAGTTATTCACCCTAACAGATTACAGTCCTCACTGCCTACCAATTTGACAATGTCACCAAGTTCATGCTTTTTAATGGAATATGGACCGGTTTTGTCGTAACTCCATACCTGTCTCTGGCGCCAGTGCACTTCCATAAATTTGTGTACCGTTTTGTCATTCCTACACTGGAAACAAGCACGTTTATTCTCTGGTTGGTGGCAGTTATTTTGCTTGGGATTTCCCTACCTTCCCCTGGAATATGTGACCAGGATGCGGGTTGCGAGGCGACCCAGGCCGTAATTGTGCTTGCCGCTCTTGAATGGTACGTTTTTTACTCTTCCCTTTCATGCATTGGAGAAATACGATCGAACCGTAGACAATAAAGCATGGAGACTGGAAATAGGGTGCAATGAATTGCTAACCTAATATCTTAAAAACAGTGCATTGTTTTTGGTGACTGCCATCAGAGGCCTTGTGAATAGCGTGCGCGCACACGTCCACCATACTACAAGGACACAGGCAGAGCCTGCCCCTGAAGCTAGCGGTGCGATGCAGTCTGTTTAGATGGCAAGGCTAGGTCACGAGGTGATGATGATACAGGAACTATATGCAGAATAATGTATAATAAGTAACTACTCGCTTCTCTGCCTGCTCTTCTTACAATAATACTATGTGCTATGTGAACGGAAATGAGCATAATCTGTACAGTTACTCTTCCATGTACTAGCTGGCCATTGCCGTTGTTATTTTTTATTTTTATTTTTATTTGTTTTAATCAATCTTACCATTTTTTCTCTTCTCATTACAGGGTTACTAGAATTTTACCAGATAGTCTATACTACGTCAACATTGAATGAGAGAATAACCCCAATGAATGAAGATAACATTCCCCGATACATCTGAGAAGATATCAAGAGCATCTGGAGCATGTTTCCAGAGTTGGCATTTACATTGAGGACGCGAATTTACAAACATGGGATCTGGTTCGTCTCCACCGTTGACGACAGTCGAGTGGATTCCGAACGAATCTAGCCCAAAAAATTTCAAAGATAAGGTTAGACAGCTCGATCCCCACACGGATACCTGGCAGATATTGAACCTCGAGTTACTGGAGGATATTATCAACATAGCAAAAACTGTTCCTCTTGGTGGTCGCTTAGTAAAGGTACCACCTTCTTCCACTGCTTTGGCTTCATCCGCTATTCATCGTGAGCACTCACTCATCCATCCGCCCATCGATCCAAGGACATACACTCGGGGGACTCTTTTTCAGTCAACGACTCAGTCGCGTCCCCTTCCACGGCGCCTTTTCATCATTATCAAAAACACTCCCCATAGGCTCGAACGGCTCGTTTTTCACGTATGAAACACGCATTCTCCGCTGTCGACCGAGGATCATGTCCATTTGTAAGGAGATATAGTCGAGTTTGGTCGAGGTACTGCCAGCGAATCGATATTCCTGGCACACGCGCCCAAAGATATCAGAATCCTTTAGGGCCATCTTCATCGTCGCGCAAACAACCGAAACGATTAACCCGTTGTAAATATCCCGATCCTCCACTGAATCCGACAACTGCAGCACCAGCCCGTCAAGACGAAAAACCCTCACAACGTTCTCACCATTAAACACAGCATAGAAAGTACGCACACCCTTTCCCCACTCCTCGCACCTGCGCTGCAACCCCGCCAACAAAGAAACACCGCCAGCGAGCCCTTGATCCAAGTTAATCGCACCATCATCAGGATCGAGAATGACGAAAACGTTATCCGCCGGCTCAACTGTGTGCTCCTTAACTACGGGCAAAACTCAACGATCTCCACATCGTCCAAAATGTCAAACGTTTCTGGAGGGTCTAGGGTGCCGTGGTGTTCGGTAACATGTCCATAATGCTCGAAGTCAATGAGCGTCATGCGACGCATGGTGGTGTTGTAGATCACATTGCCTTTTCCAGCGCCCTGCAGGTAAATACCAAGGAATCTGATGCACTCAACGGTCCTCTGAGACTGGTGCCAGACAAGAATGCGTTCATCAGCCCCAAGAGATGCCAAGCTCACGACAAGACGATCCATTCGACATAAGACAAAACGAACAGGTGGCTGGCAGGGAAAATTACTGTGGTGATTATTTGGCAGGGGAAAACTCGTGTCCGTCAAGATGACGAGTTTTCATAGCAACATAAAAATTTCTCTTATTGCAGTAGCTGTGAGGGCACGGTTAGTATACATTCTTTCCCGAAAGACAATATAATGGAAGACAAACCTGTTATAATATTCGGGGGGCCCAGAATTAGGGTCGGACTTTATCATTCCTCATTTTCTTGCGGTCTGCGCGCGAAAGATGGTACAGTTAAACAACCTTCTTATGTGCACTATTTCATGATGGGATCTGGCTATAATTGTTAGTACTCAACGGCTGGTGGCGGTTGTTGTTGTTGCTCGGGACACTGCAGATTGGGTCATTGGATAATATAGACAACCACCATGAATATACAGTAGTGTAGTAGGGCGGAAAAGAATCGCTGGGTGGCAGATTAAATTGCGGCAATACCTGCGTGAGAGGAACACATTTCTTTTCTTTATAACAAGTTTCTGCAACTTCAGTCTTCAGGTTTACATGAAGATCACATAAACCCGATTCCCTGTCGAAGGCTCTCAACACTAGGCCAAAATGAAAATGCTTCCACTAAGTGGAGACTAATACTAGTGAGAGACGTGGACATACCAGGTGATTGGTGCGCCAACATTTCCAGTAAATACGAGTATTCCCAAATATACAATTGTAAACTACCGGCAGAAAGGGACTCCAATTTAGGGATTGGGGCCAACAGATTTTCGATTAGTCCTCTTTCCTTGTTCAATGTCGAAGAGGGGGTACCTACTGTGACCCAACGACCAAGTCCTCTGTTTCTGAATGTGGCGAGTTTTGATACTTCGCTGAAGAGTATGAAGAGGAATTGTAAGAGAAAAGTTTATTCTCCTTTTTGATACCAATGTTAGCCATGTGAACATCTCCTTCAGGTTCCAATGAGCCACCAAGGCCTATATTCAGGGGTTGCAGCCGCAGGCGAGCGCTTTACAACTGCAAATTGTTGACGTCTGTCAAGTATATGATTCCAGGAATGTAGCCGGACTGGGCGTAGGCTGTGCTCTGAGGTCGTTATGAAGCCGACGATTTATGGTTAGGTAAAATGGCAAGGCAAAAAGTAGAGAATGCTAAGAGAAGGAGAGGAATGGAAAGACTGCCAAGGAGTGAGAGTGAATCTTTGTTTTCCAGGGTTATCCTTGTAGTATGCTGTAGGAGTGTCCATTGACACTTTGCACAAAGCAAGTTTTTATGGTTTCAGAGAGAATGAATGTCCAAATGAGGTTGAATGTGAAAGCTGCCTTACCACATGTGTTCAGCAGAAAACAGTATTTTGGGTAATTAATCTGACTTCTAGGCTCTAAGGCTATTATTTACATTGCCTACATTCCCCAGATTTAAACTAAAGGTGCAATTTCCATCATGGCATCCAAAAACAAAGTGGGCATGTCAGTCCTTGCCCACATTACAGGATGAAGAGAAGCTCCAGTGCCAGGGATAGGGCAGTCGAAAGGGATAATGAGGTGTATGTAGTCACTAACAGACCAAGCCCCAAAGTATGGCAGATTTTCCTGAGAGCTGCTCGGGGAATCTTCGGCCCGCATTTCCTGATTCGCGGGCTCTTTTCGGTATGTTTTTATTTTTAGGGTTTTGTTTCATGATCCAGAGAGCCCCACCCATGGATCGGATATTCCGGAAATTTTGATTTGCTTATCGCTGAACATAAGGGGTGCATGTTTTTGTGGGGCAAGGGATATTGTGTCCTGAAGCCACTGGTGACATCAGACGACAGAAAGGCCATCAGGGTGGAGTGGCATTGGCTCTCGGCCATGAAGCTTGGAGCAAAAGAAATATTGTATTTTCTTGTTTTTTGAGCAGCCACCATCACCTGAAGGGCTCATCCACTCTCATGGAGTGCATGTTGATCCTGGGCACAAATACCCATCAAAGGTCAGAACCGGGGACATTTTCACATTCCAAACTATGGCCTGCTCAAGATGTCACTTCCACTCTTCGCGTTATTGGACATGTAATTCAACCTAAATCAATTAGTTTCGCTCTTGGCAGCGGTGTGCGAATCTGACCTTTATCCAACCATGAGCCCCCAGCTGGTAGCTATCGCGGCAGCATTGAAGACTGGTCGTTGAAGTCTGAAAGTGATACTGAATCTACTGAATATATCAATCTAATGACACTTTTTCAACAAAATCAGGGACGACAAATGATGTGAAACTGGCCAAATATTGACTGGCTGCCGCTTCGATTATTCATGTTTAATGTCTAGTATCAAAATAAAATTATAGCTTATTTTTATTTTGCATGTGTAGTGTATGTAGTATGGGGCTGACACCCGTTAAAAACGCTTTTTTTAAAAAAAGGAAAAAATCATAGTGATTAGTTCATATTGAAAGTTTATTCGACAAGACACAAAAAAGCTCAAATCTGATCTAGCTGGAAAATAGTAATCCGAGGAACGAGAGAACCCATCCTCCAGCCAGTTATCGTCAATATGAAATCCCAAATTCCATTAATACATGTTCGAACACCAATTCTCCAATATGCTCATCGAGGAGCTTAGTTGTCCTTAGGGGGCTGAGGGCCCTTAGGACCCTTGGGACCCTTGGGACCCTTTGGGCCTTTAGGGTCCTTGTGGTGGTCGTCCTTCGGGGGAGGAGATTCGCCACGCTTGGGGTGGTCCTTGGGGTCTTTGTGGTCGTGGTCCTTGGGGCCCTTGGGTTCCTTGTGGTGGTGGTCATCCTTCGGGGGAGGGGATTCACCACGCTTGGGGTGGTCCTTGGGACCCTTATGGTCGTGGTCTTCGAGATCCTTTGGGTCTTTGTGGTGGTCGTGGTCACCCTTGGGAGGGTGGTGGCCGTCACGCTGCGCCAGATGGCCGTCAGCGTTAGCATGGGGCGCCGGAGGCTGCTGAAGGTCGGTAGTATCTTAAAAAACAAAGTCAGCAAGAAATCCAAGAGTCAGATACATTGAATTGTAGGGACATACGAGGGTTGGCCGGAGGAGCAGCGGAGACGAGTCCGGCAACCATGAGGGTAGACAGAACGGCGGAGACCTTCATGTTGGCGAGGTAGATTGGAGAGGATTGGAAAGATTGAAAGGTGTTTGAATTGAATTGGTTGTAAAAGTGTTTGGAATTGGATTGATGATAAGTAGAATCCGAAGCCGGACAGGAGCACCCTTTTATAATTGTCGCCAGCCTGTATGAGCACCATTGGAAGTCTCTGACGCCATTGTTCCAAATAATGATAGGGCGTCGTAATTCTCGCTCCAGGCAAAAAGAATGTCGGGACAGGCATCAATGGAGCTCGGTTGACACGACAGTCGTTACGGGGTTGCGAAGCCTGTGGTTCTGGAGCATGGATTGGTATTCCTGGGGGACCGGGATCGACCGCCTGAAAACAGCGTATTGGACTACGGGTGCTGGGAGTGATCAGTACTCTGTTGGGAAATGAACCCCGATCCAGTCGGCCCTGCTCATTATTTCCTGGGCGGACGGCAGTGACGACGACTGGGAGCTCCAACCCTTAATTTAGCCGTTCGGCCTTATGCTTATTGTGGTCTTTTCCGTAGATCGTCGGGGGCAGCCCCGCTCAGGCACTGGCGTTCATTGGCTGCCGGGGATTCGTCAGCAGAAGCTTAGCCCTCCGGACTTGGTTAGCGCCATTCCTTCCCCGATCCTGTCAATAATAATAATGGCCGATCCCATCTTCCTCGAAGGCCCGAATTGATCGGCATGTCCAGCTTAACTCGGCGACCAAGTGACACTTCGCTAACCAGGCACAATGTGGCGAATCAACGGCTTTCTAAAACGAGATTGCTTTCTACGACCCACTAATTCGCAAACTCCCTCCCAATGCAGAGGACGGCTCATGTTACGAAAGATTGAGCAAACGCCCGGGAATAGGGGTCAGCTTATACATCGACGAAACATTGATAGTACTAAAGATTTGGAAAATGGTTGCATCATCTTCCAATACTGAAAATTTGCGGGATTTTATATCCGAAAGGCTTGAAAGGGTCTAGATGGATGGAGTAATTATGTACGAAGTAGTACATGGCATTTGGCTGTGATTAGTATGCTTGGAGTGGTTCATTTTTTATTGGATTGGTTTAATTTTTCCCTTTTTTTGATATCCAGTTTCAATTGAGCAGAATTGAATAGCAAACCCCTTGCAGCCTGTTAGCATCATGTGGAATGTCAGTGCTCCGTATGGGCCAAGGTTTTGGCCCGTCATATTTGCCACCCAGGATCGGCCTAAAAAAGCAGGAATTTGCTATCTTTGCTGCGCTTGCTGCCTGGTCTCAATGATTGCGTACGTAGTGCTATGTAGATAGGTTACACAAGATCCCCTCGCAAACCCCCTAGAAGCGGCCCGAGCTCCCCTGCAACCACAAATCGTGTGTTTATATACATAGTAGATCTAATAATGGATCAAGCCAAGCTTAGGGCTTCGACTTCCACGGGTTAGCAGACCAGTTGGGAATTAATGCAAGATCAGACGTAATGATCACATTGGAATGAGAATACGCAATGGGAAATCTTGGTAATTCAATCGGTTACTCTGTACTTTGGTAGTGTTCCCCACCCACAGCTACAAGAACTTCCCTGCCAGCTAGTAATATTTTCGTGAAGTACTTCGTAGTTAAGCGATTTTAGAAGGATATCTATTAAAATAATAAAGAGAAATATTCCCAGTCTGAAAGGTCCCATATTAATAAATAAGTGTACCATCTTAAAAAGAAAACATGAAGAGAATCGAGTGTACAGAGTAGAAAGCATAAACTAGGAACCAAAATTTATAAAGAGGCAGAAGCTAAATCAGGGAATCGGTTTTTGCAATTTGACCTCAACAGTCTTCCGTATCCCGCTTTACGCGTCGACCGGGACGACTAGACAAATCATCAAAATACCGCATTTTTAAAACTGAAGCGAGTTCAGACAGTCTGATTTTCCCGTTTACAGAGTATTTCTCCATACTATTCCCAGTGCCTTGCCTTGCTCTCACCTCCAAATAATATTCTGAAAACGCATAAATAGCACCCCAGAGCCCAGTTTGACGAGTACGTTATGGCGGCGGCTTGAGCAGGTGCAGGTGAAAGAATCTGTTGAGGGTTATACGAAGGCTTCTAAGTGAAAGATGATGTGGATGAAGTTTGTTTTGACTAGGGTTTCATGGCAAGCAACGGGATTTTAGCCCACTCAGTCGCGCTGGATAACTGCATAATACTAATATTTTGACGGGTCCAACTTACTACCGTAATGGATGGGAATGATCTCTCCGTCGCATTTCACCACGCCATATCTTCAATACCTTCTTCGTCTCGTTCGTAAACCAAGTGTATTTTGACACAGCCCCCAAAAACAGTCCGCACGGTAGCCAGGCACAAAGGTGGTGGTTTCTGAGCCATACGGAGTTTATATTTATTCGCAATATGTCGTTCAAGCTACATCCAAGGCATTGCCTAAAATGATGCAATGGGGTTGGATACACCCCATATTCAAGTCCCAAGCTAATATTTGGCCACTTGACCATACTTGGGAGAACCATAGCACCTAGTTTCTTCTTGCTAGTTTATATTAATGATGTTAGCAAAATCCATACACATGAAAATTGACTTTCCCAATACAATCACCATTTTCATATGGCTTCTCCAAGCTACCTCTGACACTAGTCTGGGTCGACGTTGGCACACCAAAGATGACATTGGTATACGGCAAGCTGGAGCAGCTATGGTCTTTCTGCGTGTTCCATGGGTAATACTCAACAAAGCCGACCTGGCTATCCGCAATGCCACCAGCACCGGAAGGCAGCGTGTAGGAGCCGATATGCGTCGTCTTGTTGGTGGCGGCATTGACCAACATGCCAAACCAGGAGTCGCCGCCGATGTTCTTGATGACAAGATTATAGGGTTGGTCATAACGGGCAGCGACATCTACAGAGCAGCTGACGCCAGCACCGCCGTTTGCACCGCTGTTGCAGTTCTTGTTGTCGGTGGTGGTGCCCGATGCGAAACTGGAGAAGGTCGTGTGGATGATCGGGGTACCGGCGGAATCTGGCCGCGGCTGCAGACCTGTGTAGCTTATGTCTTTGAGGCCCGTGAAACCGAACTGCTGCGCGAAATAGAAGCCTTCCACGCGTGGTGTGTTGCGGACCGATATTGGGAATGTGATGTCTTTGAGGCCCGTCGAGGGCACGTTGCTGGCCTTCCAGGTGACAGTGACCAGAGCTTCGCTGAGGCCTGGGAGAAGTGGCGCGAGGGTGGCGAGAATGAAGGTGGGTTTCATCGTGGTGTTTGGCCTGGAAACTAACACTCAAAATAAAGAGTGCAAAGAGAAAAAGGAAACACAATGTAAAGAAGATTGGAGCATCTATTTAGTCAATCCGTACACGCTCCTGGCAATGCTATTTAAGTAAAACAGTTCGTGGACCTCATTGTCTTGACTACGCATCAGGTCATATGATCTTGAATATTCATTCTGACATTTAAATTATACAAAGTCGACACCCAAAAAACAGTTAGATATGCCCTGGCTTTCTTTTATTTTTGACTATCATGACTAGATTGGCGGTATTTGTGCCGGTTGTACGAAGTACGGAGAACAGAAGTCTTTGGCTTGCCCTATAACTGTCACGTCAGACATGGCATGCCCGGCCCGGTGCCTTGGACCCGCCCGGGCCGGACCAAACAAGCAGGCTTGATTTCAGCGAACTGAGTCCCTAGCGCTCCAAGGGAGAAACCCGATTTCCCTTCCCACGATGTGCTCTGGCATAACCGAACCCAAAGCGGCGGCGACTTGAGAAGGACTCCAAATAATACGCAAAAGCCTGGCCTCGGACCCACAAAAGAGCGAGCCCAAGGTCTTGCAATAAATACTTTGGCAAGCCGCAGAAAATTTTCTGTTCTGTGAGAAGTGGGAATGAGAGAGCTGTTTTCTGCAGAATGTAAGTCACAACTCGATGTGCAAGCAAATGCCTGGGATGGCATTCACCTGTTATGCGTTATAACCCCTTTAGAGCGGTATTTGAGGATATGATGAAGGCCGGTTCCGGGGAACAGACGATCACCCATATGGAGTTTGGGGAGATGGGGGTATACTGTGTCAACTTTATTTCCCAATTGAAACATGGTGAACTGACAGATCTCACATCGGCGATATTTTCCAATCTGCGCCTCAAAAGTCTGTCTGTTTATTTCGTCTGTACTATTTCTTGAGAGCAAAGAGCTCCGTCAATGTAAAACCCAGTGTTTCCAACTCTGTTATCCATCTGTTGTCTAATGTATTTCCATTTCGCGCGTCCCATTCGGCATTTCTTGATCCCCCATGGTTAGGTTTTCGCCCCGTACTGATATTTCTTGTGTGTTTCCAGGCATAAGATCCGGCGAAATGTGGAGGGCTCTCACGTTTTGCGAAATCCATAATTTTTTGCCATGATTTCGCGGAGCTGGTTCAGGACAATAGGTAGCCTAGGCAAACAATCATTGGAAGCTATCTTCCTTGAGCGCCATTCAAATATTGCTGGGCCATTTTTTGGCTCAAACGCTGCTGAGCAGTTTCAAAGTGCTTGTGATATGGAGATTAGCAGCAACACACCAATTGTGCTTACACACAATGACCTGTTACCGCCAAATATCATTTTGTCCCCAGGGCCGAAACCGAAAGTGGTTGCAACAATTGACTGGGCCTAGGCTGGATGGTACCCTGCATACTGGGAGTATTGCAAGGCGCGGCGGATAAGAGTGAACCCAATTTATTTTGATGATGTTTCCCAAGAGGATTGGCAGACGAGATATTTACCGATAATTCTGGAACCCGTGGATGATGAGCCATGCTACCATCCTTGGCTTATTTTGTTCTATCTAAAGGGATATAGCCACTTGCATCTGAGCTATTTTTACTTGTCACGGTTGGAAGCGGAATTTGAGCACTGGCATTTTTCTTGAAAGTTACAGCAAAGCGTTATTGAAAGACGGAGATCTAGTTGGTTGAAAGGAAAATGGACTTGAAAGGACTGGGGAGCTCTAGGCACATGATAATGGCAAACATTCAACGCTCGAAACTAGGACTCTGGCGTTCGTTTCCATCCATGAGGAAGGGAGACAAAAATGACGTCCACATCCCCATTACCCAAGAAAGTAATAGCAACACCACTCTTCCCAGCACGACCGGTACGACCGATACAATGCGTGTAGCGTTCGATAGAAGTCGCCATATTGAAATTCAGCACGAGACTGACATCAGGAATATCGATACCAAGGGGCCATAAAAAAGATCCGGAAAGATTTAGAGTGAAGTGCCAAAGCGAGGACCACAAAAGCCAATGAAGTGGGTTTAGAACAGAAATGAAACAACAAGCAGAGGAATGTGGTATAAAGCAGGAATTCCCATGGGCGTCCTTTTTGCTTTCCTATTTTTACTACCTTGCTCCCAGTCTCTGCAGTTTGATTTGCGAGGCCAATCGACGTTGGCATGCGTCACTCGTATATGTTGAGTCAAAGCATCATTTCGTGAAAGTTTTTCATGTGCAAAAGCGGCATATGACTCTTTGTTAACGGGAATTATGAATCGTTCATGTCTTGTCAAATCGTAGGGTCGAGCAAAAGTGGATTTGCAAGGCTTTCTCGTAGAAGGGCTTGTCCAATTACATCTGCAGGGACCAATCTCCGACTTGCGTAGCCACCTGGTATTCTTTTAAATGGTGCCGTAGAGGGTGATCTGGTGATGTTATTCATGGTTGTGGTTTTTGAGACTTGCTAGTGCCTCGTTTTGCAGCGTACAGTTATATGGGTGCAATGGAGGAATTTCTGCCCGATGGTAAATTAGTTGACCCTTTAACTTAACATTTTCCTATATGAGGTCTCTGATTAATCTAGCTAGGTTCCTAGATAAAAGGATACTGCCGAACAGAGGCATCTAAGCGAATGTGCAAGAATCTAGTACTAAAAGACTGGACGATTGAATACTTCAGGCTAATATTAATCAGGCATAAATAGTGGTGACAGCCTCTTTTCCAGAATTGGCTAACTAGTGTAGTTTTTGAACAAGAATTTATACCTGAGAAAGGCGATGGAATCTACTGTACAGGATTATAATGCAGTAGTAACCCTGCAAAACGCGTGAGCCAACGAGATATACCAACAATCACATTCCCCAGGATTCTTTTCGGTAGGGCTTGCGAGGTTATAGTTTCCCCGCCCTGGAGACCCCAGAACCAGCTGGAAGCCGAGACAGGCGTCTACCACAGAAAAGCAGTTAGCCCAATCACGAGCGCTGGGTCAAGAACACCATGATACCCCAACAATTCGTTAAAGTTATTGGGGGCGGATCCGTGGGGTGCAAGTTTTCGAACGACCAAATACCTACAACAGGTGGTTTGGCGGGGTCAATCTCACATGGTATAGAAACCGATGATACCGAGCCACTGCGGACTGGCCCAGGTCCACTGCCCGCTGTCCACGGCGCGCCAGACAAGGTGCGGCGCGCCTCCGATCAAGCCCTGCTGGCGCCGTTCGCTCTCGCGCAACGCCGCCTCGGCCCGCGCGCGCTCGATCGCCGTCCAAGTGCGTTCGAGCACCTCGCCGACGAGCTCGACTTCATTGGAAGTCCAGCGCCGAGGCGCTGCGTTCGCCACGCTCAGCGCCGCCAGCCACCGGTCATCCTTGACCAGACCCACTGCGACGAAGGCGGCGACGTCTGCAGCCCGCAGCGTCTCGCGACTGGCGTTGGACACCTCCGG
>JAUCNM010142399.1:0-17921 GCA_032353575.1 Pyrrhura devillei | reverse complement strand
CGACTTCCAGCAAGCCCGTGCCAAGTAGGGCGAAGCAGGAGGGCTCCGGTGTCACTGCCTGTGTCGTGGGCAAAGGTGTGGACCCATTACTCCGGGCAGTCGTAAGTGCGCATCTTCGCTCACCGGATACTTCGACGCCTTCGGCGCTGGTCCAGCATATGGACAACGAGTCGCCGAGTTTGTGCCGGGAGGCTTTTCGCCTAGGTACGCTTACACATACTCCGTCGCGCCAAGCGCGGCCACAGTCGGCACTGGTACCGCCGTGATTCCCGAACCGTCTACCTTCGCGGCATATCGGTTTAGGTGGGATCCTACGTCGCCGTCTGGTCGTAGGGCACTAGCAAACACGAGCGAAGTCGAGCTTCAACATTCCCAGAGATCGTCCACGTGCACCTCGTAGCACTCCGCAAGCCGGAGGGCGTTCGCCAGCGTTGGCGTTTCACCCATCTCTATGCGACCGAGCGTGGCACGGCCTATGCCGGTCATCTCAGCAACGCTGTTAAGACTGACCCCAGCATCCTCACGAAGCTTGCGTAGATCGAGCTTAGCGATAACGCGGAGATGACCGCGTTCGGGCCGGTCTTTTTGCGGGCGTACCTTCACATTTTCAGCTTACAGAATCGTTGTCTTGTCTCTACTAATGGAGAACTGTTGGACGGAACGTCACGATCGAGGGTTCAGGCACGCGGTTCTGCACGCGTTGTCAACAGATGAGGCGGCTGCTAATCAACCCAATGGTTTTCGCTGCCCTTGTAAGCTGTAGGCACGCCTCACAAGGGCGTGTGCAGCAGAAGCCGTCTTCGGTTTGTGGCCGGGGACGGCTTCTGTGTTGGCGCTCCTGGGTTACGTAGAGGGACACAGAAGCGGCCCCTCTGGGACGAAGGGGCCGCGCGGAAGCCGTTCGTTCTCTGTTGCCTATCGGCAGATTCTGTGGTGGTGGCGGTAATAGCAATGACGGGCAGCATGAGCGGGGGTGAAGGAACCCAGTAAAACGATGGTGCTGAAAGCTGCGAACATGAAGCACTTTGCCAATGGTGTTCTCCTTATCGCTGGTTTGATGCACCACTGCACCCACAATAAGCAAGAAGGAACCACAATGAAGACCGCCAACTTCAGAATGCGAGCCAGACTGTGGATGACAGGTCGGTTCATAAAGCCCATGCGACCAGCATGGTCGATGAGGATGTATTCGCAGTAAGCGGAAGAGGCGCACCAATCAGCCTGACATCGTGTGGATCAGCACGGCGCTACGCACCGGGATAAAGGTGACACTCCACGCCCTCCTTATAGCTGATACCGCTGGGGGCTTGGCGGGCATGAACTCAAAGTGGAAATCCCGACCGAAGCCGTGGCTCTAACTTTCTCAGCTCCTACGCGAACCGCTTGCGCACCATGCCAGCCACGCCTAACAAACCCGTCCCGAGCAGGGCAAAGCTGGAGGGCTCTGGCGTAACAGCCGTCAACGACCCTTGCGTCGCTTCGATATCAAGGGTGCTGGTGGAATCGGAGTAGAGTCCAGTAAGGAATTTAACGTCGTTGCACGAATAGGAAGCTGAACAGATCGGGCACCCATATAGCCGGCGAGCGTATCAGGTGTCGGTACATGCACTGCTACATCCAACGCATCGGGATTGCCCTGAAATATCAAAATAAATTCGAGACTGATGTCGCCACCGACGGTGTAGTTGAACTTGGCGATGCTTCCTAGACCATCGAAAATGCTAACCTCATTTATGTCTATAGTTCCAGTGAGCGTTCCACCATTGGTGAAGGTCGCGTTTACGTCGAATAGCTAGTAAGGGTCGGCGTGGGCGGCAACACTAAAAGCACTTAGCATAGCGGCGGTAAAGAGTGAGAGGCGCATAGAGCTCCTTGAACTAAGTGTCGCAACTATACGCCTAGCTCGGATGCTTTTTCCGCGTCTTAGGGACACATGCTCCCCCACTCACCAAGCGACAAGCCTGCGCTCTTGAGTGCCTGGATAGCCCGGCGAAACGCCTCATAGCTTGCGGGAACTTTAGGACTGGACCTCGCGTCTGCTGTAAATTGCCTTAGCGCTTGGATTCTGAGCAGAACTCGAAGCCGACACAAGAACTAATCGATAACTCAGCTCTAAGAGAGTCGTGGAATGCGCTGATAGCGCGTTGCAGAGGCTCAGGAGGTTGCTGGGTGGTACGCTTCCGGCATGAGAATCGAAGTCACTTGGAACCGTCCCGACGGGAGCACGCCAACGGTGGTATTTGAGCCGAATCCCGATGATCCCTACAAGGACGATCCCCGGGTCCAGCTCGTCAAAGGTTTGGGCGCCGCTCAGGTCCACTTCCTAAAGAAATTCGACGTAGCACCACGATCGGTCGAACTGTCGGCCCACGTCATCGAGTAACGGAGCTCTCCACTTGCACCTATTCAGACCTCATGGACGTGGCCGGGAGTGGATCCAACGTAGGCAATCGTCACGTCCTGGTGCCAGAGAACCTCCAGGTTGCGTCAGGAATTTTGTTGAAGAGAATACCTCGAATAGGAAAGAACTGCTTTCCGAGAACTGGCTCGACCAACGCTCGGGACCGCCTCCGAGTGCGCCGCTCTCTCACCTCCGGCAAAACCTCAAAAAGCTTACGCATAGCTAATCCACCTCGCTAGCACACTACCAGGCTCACACCCTGACGTCGTTCCGCGACGGAGAACCACTCTAGACATCTAGGGTGCTCTGGGCCGAGGGGGTCCGGACAGAATGTTCGGGCGGTGAGGTGCCAAGGTATGTACCGGATTGCCGGACGTAATCCGCACAGCGCTTTCCAGCGTACCTTGCGTGTCGGCTATCCCATGCCGGAGGCAGCACAAACGAGCACATCTGGAAACGCTAACCTGGTTCCTCGCGACTTTTGCCTCTGCTCAAGGAATATCTAATGTACAAGTGCCCGGGCATACCACTCCCTACCGCATCATATGCAAAGCATTCAAGAGAATCCAAAAGTGCTATGGGACCCGGGACATTTGTTGAGACACTAGCCACTTGCTCGACTTTGCGGTTATAAGCGAAGGGTGGCCTGGGGCAGGTGAGGCATAGCAAAGGGAGCACAATCTGTGAGGAGATCCTTTACGCTCGAATGGCCTTGGCAAGATATGAAGCCACTGCGGGGCGACATTTTGATTAGCGGAACACAAAGATATCTGGTGCTCTCAACCCGGGCGGCTCGGCGTTGGGTGAGCTCGGCATCACAACGATTGGAATGCATCGTCGTTCCGGAGAATGATATAGCTATCGGATTGGCCTCTCGTCTGTTGCGGTCGGCCCAAGATCGTGGCGGTAGCCGTACCTACACCGTAACGGAAGATTCTTCTCAAGCGAATGCACGCACAGGCGAGTGTTCGCCCCGGTTTAGCCGTCGAAGCCTTCTTTATAGTTTCCCCTCGCACGAGAGGCGCACCTGAATACTGCCAACTCCGGAGCGACATAGCGAGTATGGATCGGTTGTTTGGGGCGACCATCGTGGTAGAGCTAGCCTATTTAGGCCAGCCAGTCTACACCTTCACGCCGTATCCATCATATGACTCTGAGTGCCACTCATAGAGCGCCACAATGCAGTGTCGTGGAACTTGGCTGCCGACGCTAGCCAACTCCGGAACCCGGCCCTCGCGGCCGTAACGGCCACAGCATCGCGCTTTTTGTTCGCGCTCAATGAATGAAAGCAGTACACGGAAGTTGGTTGCAGCCGGAGGCGCTGGGCGAGAGTCCTAGGATCGGGAGGTCCCATCTCTCGTTTGACTATCAGCGCGTTCAGCACAAAACGCATAGACCCCGGATGAGGGGTTAACCTTTAAGTCAGAGGCACGATTCTGAGAGGTAGGCCGCTTCGCTGGATCTCATCGATAGCCACGCGACACGGCTTCATGGAGAAGCTCAGGCCAAGTGGCAACGCGCCTGCATATAGCATTCGCGCACGACGAGCGGCGGCTCTGGCGATGAGGTAGCGGTTATGGGATGTGGAAGGCCGGTTTGCGAGCGGACCACCACGCTCTTTTGCAACGATGGACAGCGCAGGGTCAAGTTGGGAAGAATCCGGCTTTGTTGGAAGGTTAGCCATGGTGACATGGTAGGCGAACTCCGTTACGAAGGTAATCCCACAAAAGTCGAATACAAGGCGCTCGTCAACCTGCTTCCGGGCGGGTTGGCTTACGCTTATACCCACTCATAGCCGAACCGCTTATAAGTGCATAAACTCGCTATACCGTCCGCGCACGGCGCAGGTCATGCCCAGCAGGTCTGTGTCCGGGAAGGGCGAAGCATTAGCAAACGCCATGTACGACTCCTTCTGACATCAAATAGGTTGGGAGAGCGGATTATGGCAGAGTTTCTTGAAAGATCTCCACGGATACAGGCAAGCTTCCCGGTGGTGTTCTTGGCCGAAGAGGGCGAAACTTCCGGACAATGCGTAAACATCAGTCATTCAGGCCTGTTGGGTACATTTGAGCAGCCACTTGCTGTTTGGGCGGAAGGCGAACTGAATCTAGATTTCGCTCAAGGGTTGATGGGGATCAGAGCAAGAGTGGCCCGGTCGGTTGAGTGCGAGGCGGGTTTGGCATTTCTGTTCAGAACAGAAGCTGAACGACAGCTGATCCAAGTTGGAGTCGACCTTGCTCATGCACAGATGGAAGCCGGCGCGGGCCGACGAGCCAACGTTTTCGCGCTGAGGATTGTAAGATCTCACTTAAGCGCCTGAGAGCATCCTTGTGTCAGCTACCGGACATAAGTACCGTGCCGGCACTCACGAAGACGAGCAATGTAGGCGACAGCCCGGAGAGCATGGAAAGAAACATACGCGATTCGCGGACCGCCTATGACAAACCTTCAGCCCAGATACATCCTGGCCGACTTGCAAGCGGGTACTTTAGAGACGCGAATGGGCGAAGTTAGGCGGCAGCTGGAGGTCGGGCGAGGATCTTGAGACCGGTAAGCCGCCATGTCCCGTTTCGGATCTCAGCGTGTTCAGCACAAAGAAGCGGCTCCGGATGAGGCGACCGCGACGTATGAACGGAAGCTCAAAGTAACTGCCGTGCATCTCGCCAGTTTGATCCTCACGCAAGCCACGTCCAAGCATCCCTCGCTCTCTCAGCAGAAGGTCACACCGTTCACGACCGGCGTAGTGGATCACGATGTGCCTAGATAGGTGTGCTCATCAGCATCACGGTCCCCCCCCACCTTGAGGGTTGCCTAGCCAACGGTCCATCCTGGGACCTCGTTTACCGGGCTACATGCAGTGTCGACGCCAATGGATGTAAATGAAGATCACTGTACCTAAACACCAAACGATGACCAACCCCAGAACGTATCCGGGTTCTTAGCTCGACGTACAACACCCCTACCCAAGCCAACTTTCTTCCGGTGAGGGTTGACCCGACAAGATGAGAAGCACTACCCCTATCCAAAAGGGCTATCGCTTCCCTCACCCGGATTCAATAACAGCTCGTCACAGATTCTGGTGATCCATCTCCACCCCTGAGAATGCCCTCTTTTAGTTAGTCCGTAACAGCTCGACTCGTTCTCTTGCCAAACAGTTCAAGGCAACCGGCGCACGCGTGGCAGACGAGCGAAGACTTTATCGAAGGTCAGAATCTCTCGCACACTCTCACCGAACGCGACCTCGGCGATCAGTCGGTCCGCAAAGCCTGGCCCACCCGTGCGAGACTCCTTCAACGCCCGCTCAGCCAATGTGTGTGCTTCAATGGTTACGCCATCAGTGCTGAAGACGTGCTCCAGGACATCGAGCACGCGCCCTCTCTCCCAGGCTCCGGCAAGCACCCAGAAGAGCTCCGCCAAAACAAGGAGAGGAACGAAGATGCCCTCTGCCGTACAAGCTTCAGTAATCGCCTTACGGGCTTGCTGCGCTTGTCGGGCGTCGTCATTCAGATAGGCCCGCGCCCAAACATTGGTATCGGCAGCTAGCATTAACACTGCCTCCGCGCCTTTGCTGCGTTCATTTCTTCAAAGCTCATCACACGCGTAGGCTTCGGCCCCGAGTCAGCTATGCGCCACAGATCCTCAATGGTGTAACGCACAGGCTCAATCTGCACGGGGCCGCTGTTTGGAATACTGAATCGAATACGGCTCCCTTTCTTGAGGCCCAGCCGCCTCCGTAGCGCGCTGGGAAGCGTGATCTGGCCTTTGGAGGTAACTGTTGCTTCAATGGTCGTAATTGAGTTCCGAACGCTAGAAGGCATTTATCTACTTCCTTACATAAGGCTATTCTACTCCTTACTAGCGAGAGGCGAACAATTGGGCGACTCAGAATAGCCTATCTGTCGACAACCCCTGCAGCAGAGCCTTCGCCTGACGCGAATCCCAGATTGACGCAAATTAGCCGATGGCAGCGGATGCGGCTCCCGCGCTCGACGTGAGCGAGTACCTCCGACAAGCAGCGTTGTTGGGGCCTGCGATGCGCGCTTAATCCATCGTAAGTTCTGCGATATGAGCTTTTTGGTCGTGTCGTCGATTGCTTGTTTCCTTGACAAATCTGCCATACTGGATCCGCAAGTTCTTCGCGCCCCAGGCCTCGCCTGGGGCTTTGTCTTTGGCCAGAAACATAGGAGAAGTGCTATGCAGCCCATTCGCTTTCGTATCGGACGGTTCACCTTGGAAGCTCCCGGACAGTACACGCCGCTGATTCTCGGCAGCGGCATCGTTGCACTCGGCAAGTTGATCCATCTCCTCCTGCACCGCTAGATCCCTGGCCATGCTGACGGAAGTACGCTTTCCGGGATGAAGTCCTTGCCCCGTGCAAGGGTGTGCGAGGGCATATAGTCCTTAAGCCAACCACGCTGTCCATACCTACATACATTCGTGAACGGTGTGAACACCTTCAGCTCCGATGTGTCGAATTCGGGAGGCAATGGTACTGGGCTTGATCTCTATGCATCTGCAACCAATACGGTACTCCTGAGCCCTCCACCATCCTCCTTCTGGGCACCGGCCTGCTCCGCATTGCGGGCGCAACGCGGAGGCGCTTCGCCTAGATTGTCAGGAATCCGGGAGCGCAGTCTGGCTGCTCGGGCAAGGAATTCACGCAACGCGTAAGGCGCAGCTGGATCAGTTTCAATCCATGCGGCCCGTGTGGGCCGCGACGCCCTTGGCCTCTTTGCTACCATTCACCTTGGGTGAAGAACTCTTGATCAGGGCGGTTGCTCAGTACAACGTCTGTTCGGTCTTTGACCCTGCCCGGGAATAGCGCCGCAGTACGTCAGCCCCTAGTCTCAGTTCAGCGGTTCCCTTGGGCGGGAAATCGCGGCGAAGAACACGTGAAGCACGGGACGGCAAGGGGCGGAAAACAATCCGCCCCTTTGCTTTGCTCCTCCAAACGCGTTCAGAGCCGATAGAGCGCCCCGCGCTCTTGCGACGACCCTGCCCTTCTTGCCCGCCGCCACCCCCCGCGCTTGTCCACTTTCTGGACGCTGCCCATCAGCCCAGCCGCATCTCACTCTAGGGCACGGCCACCCCGAGCTCGATGCCCATCGAACCTCCTTGCCGACCCCTGTTACCTTCCGGGCACGGGTATCCTTTGCCGCGCTCCGTAAACCTAGAAGCAGTACATACGCAAACAGATCCAGAGAAAGGCCAGCAAGCCGACGTACCAGATAATGACGGCGGTCCAGAAGGTAGGTACATCTTTCTTCCGGTGAACCACGCCCGGGTTGCGTGTGAGCGCCCTTTCCGTAACCGGGACACCATGGACAGCACAAGCAGAACAGCCGGAATCACCAAAGGAGTACCGACCGGGATACGAAGCTGGCAATCACGGCCTTTGTCTCCTAGATTTCCGTGCCCATGTTCGGGATGGACGTTCGGGTAGGGGACGCTATCATCGGCCAGCCGCATCACAGTACAGGTGCGCCGGAGAGCGCAGAAAAGTTCGTCGTCTCTTGCCCGCCCCTCGATTAAACCGAGGGGTGTTTCTTTACGCTCCAGTTTCTGGACGCCCGCACACCACAACCCCTGCCCGCAACGGTATGAAAGGAAAGTGGAACGTAAGCTGGGTCATCTACTCAAGCGACAGGAGTACAAGGGGATGAACGCAGCCCCTCGATATTCCGTATATTATTTGCGGAATTATCTTGTTGCCCGACGCAGGTGCGGTTTGCATGGGTGCAGATATTGCGAATTCGTAGGACGCGCATGGCTGCAACCTCAGAAAGGTGCTGATGACGCAACACAAGGGTACGGTGGCTTGGTTTAACAACGCGAAAGGGTATGGTTTTCTTTCCGCCGCAGGAATCAAAGATGTTTTCTGTCATTTCAGCGCGATTGTGGCCGATGGTTTCAAAAGCCTTCATGAGGGGGGATACAGTAGAGTTCGCATTGTTCAAGGGGAAAAGGGGCCGCAAGCGGCCAACGTTCGCACGACTTAGACAAGGCAGGGCTCTTGCAAGGCGAACTGACGGTTTCCATCATCGAGCATTGCCATCCCTGAGGTCAGCATTCTCAACCCCTGAGAATGCCCCATTCTCAGGGGTATTTGAACGCACCCGTTGTCCTGATTTTGGCAGCGATGCCAATAATCCGGTGGCCCCGAAGCAGTGAAAAAGCGCCTACTTGCGACTTCCTGAGGTTTTCATTCACCTTCGGTGCTTTGGTCTACTTCCAACTCAGGCGAAGAGGGCTTGCTCGATCTGGCCCAACGTGCCTTCTGAGCCGCAATTATCTTGGCCCGGCCCTCAGGAGAGATGGCCCAATTCGCTCTTTTGGATACTGTTGTTGACGCAGTTGAGGAACGACTCGAGCCAGGCTTACCGGAAGTGGTCGCCCCAACGATTAGGGCTTCTACCTTATCGCGGGCAGTTTGCAGACGCGTGATCTCGAGATCGATCTGTGAGAGTAGATTTGTGACGTCCATAAATTTCACACTACCGCAATTTACAAGTTGGATCCATCTTCTCGATCCGTTTTGATAAATCTCGTCGCTCTCCGATCTACGACCCCATGCGCTGCTCAACCGGGTGCACGATGAAGGTACGAGGCGAGTAACGTACTCATTTGTGGTTACCTCGACGAAGAGCCACAATTCTCACTTCCGTGTACTCACTTGTGAAGGTCTAGTCCTGTAACAGCGGCAGGTTCCCACCTCGCGGCCACTGCTCGAGTGAGGTCGGGCTTCGAGCAACAGCTCTTATGCTTCATGCCCGTACAGTTGTCTGTATTGCGCGCAGTATGGCAGAGCGCGCCGGTATTCCGGTGCGCTCTGTTCATCTGTTCTTATCTGACGTAGGTAGCTGCTAATGGCTACTGTACTTGCCGCAGTACTTGTTGCAGTATGGCACCCCATTACCGCAGCGGCGTGAAAAACTGCAGAAAACCCTCGCTGCCGCACACTCTTTATGAGTTCAGTGCTTAAACTCGCAGCTTGGCTACTTGCTGATGCGCAGTATGCCTCGCTGGCATATCGTCTGTGTGAATTGCCATCCCGCTGACCGTATGGCGATCTGCCTGCTACCCAATACAGCTCGCTGTATGCTGATTAGGCTTTTGGCCATATTTCGCTGCGGCTGGCCTCCTGTATGGCCAGCCATACTGCGACACGCAGAATGCTGTCGTACTTGCGACATCCAGGTACCTACCAATGTACCCACCGCACTGTATTTCCCTCTATATGGCTGCGCGTACTGCTATACATACGGCATGCCAATCACTATTGCGATTGCTAATCAGAAGGGGGGCTGCGGAAAGACAACCACATGCATGAACCTTGCTGGCGGATTGTCGGCCGCTGGGTTCCGGGTACTGGTGGTTGATGCAGACCCACAAGGGAGTGCTACAGAATGGCGCAACCGGTCGGAAGATTCAAAGCTCACCTTCGACGTCATAGCGATGTCTACCGCCTCGATTCACAAAGAGCTTCCAAAAGTGATCGGAAAATCTTCCTACGAGGTTGCCGTAATTGACTGTCCTCCCGGTACAGAGACCAAGGGTTTTGGAACAGTAACTCGTTCCGCTCTACTCGCTTCCGACTGCATCATCATTCCAAGCCGACCAACACCGATCGACTTTCTGGCCACCGCAATAATGCTGCCGGTCCTCACAGACGTATCTACGATAAAGCCGGAGATGCGCGTATTTCTGCTACTAAACGCGAAGCACGCAAGTAACCGCCTCGGCAAGACAGCCAAGGATGGCGCCGTCGCGTTGTTCTCAGATCAAGGTATAAGCATCCGCGTTATGGACACCGAGATACACGAGCGAACGGCATTTGCTGAAGCCCCGGCAACAGGTCAGACCGTAATTGAGACAGCTCCTCACTCAAAAGCTGCAGAGGAAGTTCTTTCCCTAACAAAGGAGGTCATAGCGCAATGTCTGAGCGAGCACGCGTAAGAACCGCATTCGATAATCTAAAGCCCACTATCCTGCGTCAACCAGTCCGTACCGACATACCAGCAGCTGCGGAGTCACACATTCTTCAGCAAGAGCCAACAAGGGAATCTGCTGAATCCTTGGATGCTTCCGGTTCTTTCGAGACCGCCCGAAATCCATTTGGAGCCGCAAATCTCTTAAAAAAGAAGCGTAAAGAGATCCTCGTTCCGGTGACGTTCCGTATTCCTCAATCTCTTAAAAGTAAGCTCGAACATGTCGCACACACTCACGAGTTGAATCAGACCGATCTAATCAACGAAGGCATCGAACTAAATCTTCAGCGGTACCTGTGATTCGAATGGGCGAGTATGGCAAGAGAGACGGCCGAAGTCAGGAAGCGTGATCGACAGAACGAAGACGTTCATAGCAGAGAGCGGTTCGTGGATGAACTCGCCAGAATTCGCGAGAAACGCGATGCTGGCGTTCTGGGCATGCAGATGACCCAGATCGCTCAGGCAATGGTCCTATGTGGCTTACCTTATAGTCCAACAAAGGAAACCAAGATCGTCAGACGAGCTCGCTTAGGCGATGGCTCGACCGTGTCAGTTACTTTCAGCGCTGGTCTGGACGGTGTGGCGATGCCATATGGCTCTGACCGCACGCTTCTTCACTGGATGATCGACAAGGCCATAAAGACTCAATCACCGCTGGTAACATGGGACACCGCGACTCAGTTTCTGAAGGACGTTGGTTTAGCGGATAGCGGAAAGAATCGAAAAGATCTCAAGGAGCGATATAAAAGGCTTACTGGTCTCACCATCGGTGTGGTTCGAAAGGGAAGCAGCGAACATACTGTTCTGGTGCCATTCATTGAAGAGTCGCACCTACCCACCTCCGTGAACGTGAACGCCGATAGTACGGGGCATAATCTACTGCGCTTGGATGCTCCCGTGTTCGGTTTTAAATTAGGCGATCGCATCTTTAAAGAGATCCTTCAATATCATGTTCCTGTTCCCTTTGAGCTTCTTCAGGCGACAAAGAAGAAGTCTCAACTCCAAGACCTGCTGATATTCCTCTACTGGCGCAGTTTTGCCGCCCAAACGGAGACGACCATCCCGTGGGAAAATCTTCGTGAACAGCTATGGCAAGAGGATAGTGTCGCAAGTCGTATACGAACACGGTTCCGTGAGGCCATCACAGTCTTCAGAACAATCTGGCCCGAACTTAATGCCGAGGCAGAGAAAAAAGGATTACGGATCGGTCCACCGAGGAACGACAGCTACCTTGTTCCCCAAGCTAAACAGGTGAGACGGTTGTCATCTCCAACAAAAAGAAAACTGACCTAGAAGTGCGGCTGCAGGAAAACTTCCCGCCTAGCCGCATGGAAGGGAACGCTTAAGCTTGCACTCCCTCGAACTTTGACCTTGAATGAGCAACCCTTCGCTTATCCAGATGTTTCACTGCTGAGGTACATTCAGCCCGGCATCTTCTAGCCGGCGTTGGCTCAAATTCATTTCTTATTGAATCTGGAGCAAGTACATTTTCGATCTCCATCGAACGATCCAAACAGACCACATGACCGGGAAGTGCGGCGTCAGCAAGCCAATCACACGTCCTCATCTCCGAAGCGAATTGCCCGGCTCTAACCCGCACTTCCCGGTCATGATGAGCCCCGCTTTCTCCTTCAGCAGCACTTCCCGGTCACTTCTGGATCTACTCCTACTGCGCACGACCATAGTCCCAGGTGGACACTCCCGGCACTTCCCGGTCACATAATTGCCTCCAGCTCTCAGATGGGCGGCCCCCTTCTCAGACACGCGTGTGATTCCTGTAGGCTGGATGGTACAGCACTTCCCGGTCATAATCAGGAGCTCTGTTGTGTGTCTTTCGACCTCAAATCAGCACCTAGGAGCAGCATTTTCCGGTTAGTTCCCAAAGCCCACTCCGTGTTCGAAAATCTCCGCTTGAACAATAATTCCAATCATCACCGGCCGCACTCGCGCAACCCTTCACGCTAAGCAGGATTTCCACAGAATGACGGATGTTGCTTGTTTTCCACAGCACTTCCCGGTAGCTGCTGACGAACTTCCCGGTCAGTCACACAGCACTTCCCGCACATACGTCCCGCACTTCCCAGTTACAATTTCCGCACTTCCCGGTCACGTATATAAGGAAGCAAGAAGAACAAGAGAATCAAGATGAAGCACACGATGTTTCACAAGACGTATCTGACGACTCAAGTTTGCAAATTCCCGGAAAAAGGTCCCATACATATGATCGAAAGGAGAGGAGGATCTTTCACACGATTTTTCACCGCGCGAACGCGCACGAAACCGCGTGACTGCTTTAACCTAGAGCTGCTGCATTGAACTGCCAAAAGCTCGTGCCTTTTAACGACCACATGTGTTTCCCAAGATCTGACAATGAAGAACGATTGAGGACAGGTTTCAAGATAAAAATGGCGCACCCAATCCAGCAAGCAATGTATTGTCGCTGTGGACGCGAGAAGATTATTGCTCATGGCATGTGCTCTACTTGTTACGTGCTTAGAAGACATGATGCAGAGCACTTTGGCGGCTTACGAGAAGCTGTCCTTGAACGTGATGGTCATCGATGCCGGGTTTGTGATGCCCCTGGAACAGGGAAGCGTGAGATTACCGTTCATCACCGTATTCCAGGTAAATCGATTCTTAATTTAATGATCGCACTTTGTCCGGCTTGCCACGCAAAAGTGCACCGTACAAAGATGGTACTCTCCCCCATGTCGCCTCTACTGTTGACGCTGTGGCGAGAACAACACCCAGATGGGCATGAGCAGACTGTTTTGAATTTTAGCGTAGGCGCACCCCCTGCTCAGGCCCTTCCTCTTGTTGATCGAAACGGACGAAGTATTGTCAACCTTAATCGAAGCAGAACTGCTGCACTAGAAGCTAGATAGAAGATGCTTAAGCGTGGTTACTCCAACTATCGGTTGCTCTTCTGGTATACCTAAGCGTTAGCTAACTTAGTCCGAGCTCTGGGTGAAACAGGAAATAAACCAACTTGAGTCGTTCTAAACACTTCTTGTTAGCGGCGGGAGGCGTGTCTGCTCTAATGTCGTTTGAACACCGCTCATTTACCTACGATTAAGAGAACGTCGTATCCTACCGTCCGCAATTCCAAGTAGTCAGTACCAATCCATTTGTCTACGACGTCGGTGTGGCATCACTGCCTCGCTTGTGGTATTACCAATGGGTTGGCCCCCTCGTACCTTTGTCCCTAACCGGCACCGATCAGTACCGGAGTATGTCAACTGAAGCGTTGCCGTAAAGGAATGCAGTACCTACAAGTCGAGAGGATGCGCGGTCTATGGTTAAGATACAGCCAACAACTTCGAAGCTGATGCATTTACGATTTCAGCTACGATCCGCAAAGCAGAGTGAACGTAGTCTCATCTATCAGCACAAGAACAACCCTCACGATGTACCTGAGTTCAAAGAAGATCTTCTGAAGGTACGTCGACTGGTACAACAAATGGAGGCGAATCTGACCGCGCACCTGAGGGACCGACGAGCAGAGCGTGCTGTAAACCAGAAGCCCCATGTATGTTTTGCGTGTGGTTTAGCAAGAGATACTGCTAATTCGGTCGTTTAGGCTGCACTGCATGTGCGCGACAGCGGCGAGCAGGTTCGGATGTGAGCAACAAAAGTGCGGCCTTGGACTAAGGCCGCACAGACGTTATAACGTAATCTGCATTAGATGCGGCGTGCTAAGCTTTCAATTCGAATCCCTCAATGCGACGCCTCCTGAGGAGGCCAGCAGCGCCCACAAGCCCCGTGCCCAGTAAAGCAAAGCTGGATGGCTCAGGTGTGATAGCCGTGGGGGTAGAGGTGTCGGCCACGAGTTGAAATCCAGTGATTCCCGCCGAAGAAGATGTCAGGCTGAAGATTCCGTATGTTTGATCGTACCCAGTCTCTTCAAAATATCCTGTTCCCGAAAGAGAAAGCGTCGGACCGTTAGAATCCTCTCCTATCGAATCAGAGAGCAAATCGCTAATCGTGAAGCTCAGGTCTTGACCTATAACATTGGTTACAGAGAACACTGTCACATCGGTTGCCTCGGCGAACGAGAAGCTTGTGAGAGTGGGGTTGTAAACCACAGAAAAATTGTTCAGGCTCGAAGGAGCGAAGGCGCTCATCGTTCCTGAGGCTTCATAGATAGTTCCAGTGTTGGGCGAAAAGGTAATCTGTGACGTGTTGAAGGTGTCGTTACCAGAAACGGAAACAGTCCCACTCACAGAATCAGCTCGAGCCATAGAAGCTGAGGCAAAGAAGGTGAGCGCAAGAAGGTGGTGCAGCCGCATAGGAGAACTCCCGGAATAAAGTAACCACACTCTACAACCTCCGTCACATTACCCCTAGAGAAATCTTTAGTATTATGACGTTTACCGCGCCTCCGTGCATGGCCACCGAGGTCGTTTCCACTAGAACTGGCCCAGTTCCGAAGACCTCAGAAGCTGTACCAACGTTAATCGACCGTCCATAAGCGATATCTGCACCCGAGAAGACAGGTCGATACGGGGCGGTAAAGGTTCTGAGCGGACCTCTCCTGCTCCTGATGTAAGGATTCCGCATCTTCTATGCCGGTAAGGAGAACGTGGAGGTCGATAATTATGAGCCGCCACAGATCTTGCGGAAGGAAAGATTCTGATTAGAACAGCTCTCTGATGAAAGAGCACCTCGAAGGGGATGTATGCTGACCACCTTAGTGGTATAGGTTCTGATCTGGGCAACGGGTACTGTCTCTTCAGATGATTTACTACAAAGGAGAGGGAACACCGTTGTCCGCGGGCAGAGAGGATGCGCAGAAGGTAGTCTGATTAATCACAGGTTCCGACCCCGCTTCGTTTCCATAAATAGAGTGATTTCAGAGCGCTTAGGAACACCATCCGAGCATCGCATGCTCTCTGGGCTAAACAGAGAAGCACTTCGGAGTGCACATGCTCTCGAAGTGGCTCTGGAATGCATGCCGATCGGTGTCTCTTGGGCAACCGTTGATACACAAAAAATCGTATTCACTAATCGTCGATTTACCGAGATGTTCGGCTTTCACGCAGAGGATTTTCGCGATATCAATGATTGGATTGAGCGCGCATACCCATATCAAGAGGATAGGACCTTGGCTCGCCAGAAATGGGGAGAGTATTTCCAACGTCCGGACTGCCAAGAATACCCCGTTGAGCCGATTGAGATCGCCGTTCTGTGTCGTAGTGGCGAGAAGAAGACGGTTATCGTGAGCGGGATTATTCTTCCCGAAACGGGTTGGGCGCTGGCGACTTTTGTGGATATATCAGAGCGCAAACAAAACGAGCTCCTGCTAGAAGCGGCGGAACGCCAAGCACGGGGCAATGAAGCTATCTATAAGCTGATCATCGATCACTCTCCAGAGATGATGGTGCTTTCTCCGTTGAATATGGAAGGCCGCTACGTGTCTCCAGGAGTGGCAGCAATTACGGGTTTTACTGCAGAGGAATACCTGGCGTTAAAAGACCTTGACTTTATGCATCCAGAAGAACGGCCGCAGGCCCGCGCTATCATCGAGTCCCTAAAAAATGGGGAATTGTCACATACTCTGCGGTACAGGGCATTGCAGAAAGATGGCAGCTATCGTTGGGTAGAAGCAACCATAACAGGGTATCTGCAATCGAGCGGTACTGGGATTGGCGGGTATGTCGCAACTCTCCGGGATCTCACCGAGCAAAAGGAATGGGAAGATCAGCTTGCTGCCGAAAACATGCTGCTTTCAGCAGCCGCATTAAGGGATGAACTAACAGGCGTGGCGAACAGGCGGGGTTTTAATCAGGTTTTTCACAAAGAGAGCATTCGCCAAAGCCGATCCAAACACGACCTCTCACTCTTGTTGTTAGATGTTGATTGTTTCAAGCAATACAACGACATGTACGGTCATCTTGCCGGTGATGAATGCCTAAGAAGCATAGCTCAATCTGTGCGCGGCTGTTTGCGGCGCGAGTCGGATGTCGTGGCACGTTTCGGAGGAGAAGAATTTGTTGTTCTCCTTCCTATGACTGACGCTGTAGGAGCGGAGTTCATTGCGGAGAAGTTACGAGCGACTGTGGCATCAATGGAACTATCTCACATAGTTAGCTCGCATAAGGTTGTTACGGTGAGCATAGGTATTGGTACCTGGGTAGCTGGGGAGAAACTGGACTCCCAATCTCTCCTCGCGCAGGCGGATGCCGCTCTATACAGGGCAAAGCAGCGCGGCCGGAATACATGTTGTCACGCTGGAGCTCTTCGGCGGAAGCATGGAAACATCACATCCGGATCTGAGAACCTAGGTGAACGAAGGCGCTCAGCGGACAGCCTGGACCATCTGTGTAAGGGTGAGTGAAAACCAAAGCTGCTCTAAAAGGTCAGGACACGTACCTCAAATGGTGCAGATAAAAAAGGGTATCAGCCAGTAAGCTGTCATCATGTCGATACGTCCAGCTGAGATCTTCGGTCCCCGATTCAGAGTGGAAGAGATGGAAGAGCTGGAGCTATTAACAGACATTCTCCACGTGAGAGGCGACCACCTCGGCATTTTGCTAGCCGTAGCAAGCTGGGGACAAAGCCCATATGGAGGAGTTCGGCATGTTGGACCTATAGCCGCAGACCGTTTACAAAAAGCTCGCAGAGTTCTGATCCAGAATCAGTAAGCCGATGACGAGATAAAAGACGGATGGTACCCTTGCGTATGACCGTTGCCATACTATTCGAATTCGAAGAGCGGAACGAGTCCAAAGAGCCGGTATACATACCGGCGGAAGCAGCCGCGCTCGTGCCCCGCATCGGAGATCGTGTAGAGTCTGATAACCAGGTTGAGCACGTCATCACGGCTTGCCTATTTGATTGGGCAGAAGCCCCAGGGCCAAGTATCCTTCTCCGGTGTCGGCGTCCAAGTCGTTTGGGGGAGGTTGGGCGAGGCATAGAGCCGACCCTGCTTGAGCAGTTCTAGAAGTCTGCAGGCGATCTAGTACCAAGTACGTTTCTGTAGACCGTAATCGCATGTACATAATTAGAGTGTGTCTCGTAATGCTTCTCAGTTCGGGCGCGTGGCGTTTCTGCGAGCTGCACTGGGACAGGGAGAAGAGCGCACGAGAGCTTCTAACTTATTTCAGTCCTTCTTGCTCATGCACAAACTCCCGCAACGCTTCGTCTGCCCGTGCTTCCCATCCCGCTCCCATTGCTCTAAGCCCGGTCAACACATCCGCCGAGAGGCGAGTAGTAATCGGGATTTAGGAGTCTTTCTCAAGGGATGGCTCACAGCTTTTGAGCGAAGCAAATTCTGTAAACTTAAGGGCAGGTCCGCGAGACGCAGAACTTCCGTTCGAGCTGATTTGGTGATCCGGAGTTTTCCAAGGTTCACTCGATTCGAGTAGGAGTAAGTGCTACGGTTAGAGCAGGAATGCATGAACTTCAAATTATGGAACTGCTTGTTTCGTGAGGCCCATAGACATTAGGCGCAACCTAGGAGGGTGTCATACCCGTTTGGTCATGCCACCACCACATTGCGAGCTCAAGCTTATTACTCGTTCCGGTCTTGT
>JAUCNM010136957.1:0-10166 GCA_032353575.1 Pyrrhura devillei | reverse complement strand
CCCAGCTGAAGAGATCCTGGGGGTTACCACAGAAACGCCCCTGCGTGTTCAACAGGGCATTCTCATCCAAATACACCAGTCTACAAAGCCTCTCCAGACTCTATTTGTCTCCGTCTCCTTTTGCTATAGGATGTATCCAACTCGAGCACTGGCTTCTCTTTCTGTAGGCTCTGCAGGTGTATACTGCAGCCCAGGTCCCTCAGGCACACTGGTGGATCATGCTCTTGGTCCCTCGTACTCTCCAGCATCACACTGAGAGCACCACTGCATCCGTGTGAAGCTGGTGGAAAGCCAAGTGTGATGAGAACAGCGGTACCAGCTCTGACCACGTTCAACAACATGCCATAAGGAGGAAGATGCTTCCCTTAGGAGGGACTCAAGGGAAGCTGCCTCCTCTGCAGAGGTGAGGGGCCGCACTTACCTCTAGACTGGGCTGAATTTAGCAATGTGAACAGTGAACAGCCCCCATGGAAGGGTAAGAGCAGGAAAGGACATCAGCACCCTCCAGTATTTCAGCTTCTAAGCATCTGCTGCTCAACAAATACTTTCTGTGCATTCACAACCCTCCAGAAGCATCTGCTGCAGCTTTTAAACCCATGTGATCCGACATCCACAACCTCTTTTCAAAGAGGTCTACATGGCAAACACACACATGGATCCGGACCTCACGCTGCTCCTGGACTCCAAGTGACAGCCCCTGCTTGGGCCACACGGCTCAACAACTGAACTCTGCCCTGTTTATGATACCCCAGCTCCTTATCACGCCTTTCAGGTACCCCTTCAAGGCTGACTCCTACCTCACAAGGTCATTCTGTTATAAATTATGATCACAAAAGAGCGTAATTTAACAAAATTTATTAATTGTAGTAAGCAGAATATGAGCAAATACAGCACTGGGTGACAGGGGAGTCTCCGCTCCATCAACTGCCGCAACTCTTCCCTCTAAGCTAGTCCCTTTTATCACCGGTGTACTCCCTTCTTCTGAGGTCTTCTGGCGGTACTCTGCACATGTCTCTATTTGATTTCGTCCTTTGTGGTTAGTAGGGGTTTGAGTTTTATCCTTATATAGACGTTCTTTGGCTAACACCGTTGATTCCAGGAACCGTTGGTTAATCTTAAACATCCCTTGCAGTTTGACATTTAACGTACAAATACATTTCGCAAAGCATAAGCGGGTGGATACATATTTTCACAAAGCATAACCTTTTAGTAATCGTCTTAATATTTTGCAATGCATCTTATATCGTTTGATAAACAATTCTAACTTTTAACAATTCCACCCTTCTTTTATTTATCATTTCTTTATCAAACAGTTTCTTCTTTTGAGTGGTCACAGTGAGGGTGAGTGCACTTATTTTTGTGCATGCAATTTTTGCATTCATCATCACTGTCTTCACACTCACAATTTTTATATTCACTATCACTGGTGGTTACAACTGGAGCATAATTATGGGTTAATAACAACAACTTTGTTGTATCAAAGCGGTCTCTTATTACTTTTAGTAAGTATTTAATGATGCATGGTCCGAAAGTTAGTCCAAGTATTAGAACGATTATTGGTCCTGCTAAGGTGGACAATAGCGTAGTTAACCAGGGTGACACATGAAACAAATTTTCATACCATGATCTGTTAGCCTCTCTTTCCTTTTTTCGTTGTTCGAGTCGTGTTCTTAGTTCTGTCATAGCATCTTGCACTACTCCTGTATGATCTGCATATGAACAGCATTCTTCTTTTAATGCTACACATAGTCCTCCTTCCTTTAAAAACAGTAAATCTAGGCCTCTTCGATTTTGTAAGACAACTTCAGATGGTGACTTTACAGAGGTTGCTAAATTATTTATTGCTTTTTCTACCCTTTCTAGATCTTCATCTACTGCGGTTTGTAATGCTTGTATTTCTCTTCCTTTGATCAAAGAGGCTACTCCAGTTCCTGCACCTATCCCACTAACAGCAAGCAGGGTGGCAATAGTAATAGCTGTTACTGGTTCTCGTTTTTGTCTTACAAACTTTTCTTCAAAGTGTTGGAGTACCTCTTCAGAGGTATGATACATAATTCTAGGCACAATAATAACTTGAATACAAAAGGAACTTTCACTAAATATTGCTAGGGATAAACAGGGAGTCACTCCAATGTCCGAACATACCCATTTTGCTCCTCCTGATGGTATTATCCACTTTGAACCATTGTTCTTGTGTTGCTGTATTGAATAATTGGAGATAGTTTGATTACATAATGATTGATATACTTCCGGTATGTTCCCTATGCATCGTCCTTTTCCTGTAACTACTTGTAGAGTTATACCCTGGGTCTGGTTTTTTTGTTCATCCCATTTGCATTCTCTAGGGTTGGTTCCATTTGACCAACGGACTTGATTTTGTCTTCCTACAGCTTCAAAATAAGGTGGTCTCACATTATAACATAGCCAACAATCCTCCGTTAAATTAAGCCTAGTTTTGTTTAGGGCTAAATAGGAAGTTTGCATCATATTCCAAAGTGGATCTAGATTCTCTTGCTCTCGGGATAGGGCAGTAGGTGCTGTAATGGTAAGGGTTTGAGTCATGTTCTGGGTATTGTTTGCAGGAGTCATGACTCCTTGATCTTCATTTAAGAAGTTTAAAACTGGGTTAGGTCCTATTGGCAAAAGATCGTGGGGTATTTTTTCTTTTACTATCTTGAAAAGGCTTCCTCTATCTGCTCCAGGTTCCCAATACCTAATTCCCCAGATTCGACCAACCTCCCATGAGTCATCCTCTGGTTGTTTGACTTGAATCTCTATTCTCCAGCATACTGATGATGGAGGTCCACATGATCCCTGCACGCTTCCGTCATGTCCGTGTCGTGGTGGAGTGCAGCCTGGGGGTCCCCAAGTGATGTTTATATATTTGTCTCCTGTCGTGTCCCAGTCGGTAGCTAGGGTTTCACAACCCCAATAGCCACAGTAAAAATGACCTGGATAGTTACAATAACTTTTTCCAGGGTTAGAGGCTGGACATACATAAAATGCTTTACACTGGGCATCTAACTTACTTTGTTTTGAGCAGTCCCCCACGCAGCCTCCAGAATCTAAGGGTATCATCGAGGATAAATGTACCGTGAAATTCCATTTCCCGGGGGTAGTTCGGTTTTGTATTAATTTAGATTCTTGCAGGTTATATAGTTTCCAGAGCATCGGCTCATGAGGGTTTCCGTTTACTTGGGTTATTATCAATAACAAAAATAACGGTATACCAGGAAAAAGGGTGTCTGTCAATTTTTCCAATTTAAATATATTTTTACCAGTCCTGGGGAAGTTCGGCCATGGCTGCCTTTGTATCCCATTGTTCTGGTTCTTTTCTCCATAGTTTGTTCCTCCTCTGCCTCGCCCGTCGACTCGGTTGCTTCGAGCCACGGGGTGTACCATCTTCTCGGCAGCAAGGGAATTCTTCAGGAGAATGTTGGTCTTGCCTTGTGGACCTATTCACATAGGCGTTCCACTTGGCGCCTTTTACAAATGGGGCAAAGCACGATATTGCTGGAACTTCCCTTCTGCACTTAACAGCTGTAATTTCAGCTACAAATGGAACTGGCTCATTCGTGTGGTAGCAATAGTTTTGAGGATGGATACCCTTTGCGAAAATGTCCCACCACTCAAGGGATCCTTTTACAATTTTCTCTCTTGATTCTAATTGTTTTAATTTCCAATCAGTAAGTAATCTTTCAAAATTAAAACATTGTATACAAACTCCTTCTGGGGGATATCCGTCAATACAATGTGTCTACCATTTATCCTGGCATACTTTGCATTTGAAGCAAACAAATGGATAGCAATTACAATTTATATTGTTATACCTTATTCGTATATTGTGTGTATATATTCTATCTAATTTTGCATCTTCTCTATATTCAATATTTAACCGCATATGTTTAACAATTACCCCGACCGCACTTAGTATGTTTCCAAAGATAATATACAGTTAATGATACTATTATTGCAAAAATTAATCCTAAAACACACTGAACTCCAAAGGGCAAACTTAAAAATATTCGAAAATAGTTTGTATCATTACTTATTGTTTTAACACAAGCTTAGTGTCCCCAGGTGAGCTGACAATCCTCCACTGTGGAGGATTTACTGGTCCTTTAACACGACTGGCATGTGTCCATCCGCGCTCTGCAGTCCGGACAGCTGTCTCTGTGGTGAGCAAAACAAGGTAGGGTCCCTCCCAATTGGGTTTTAGGGTTTCTTCCTTCCACACTTTAACTAATATCCAGTCCCCAGGTTTAAGATTGTGAATCTTTAAGTCCAACGGGGGTCGTTGCACAATCAGTCCACGTTCCCAAAGCTTGTTACGATGTTCTGCTAATTGTGAAACATATTCATTAATCACACGATCTCGAATCAAAACATTTGTTTGTGGATTTTCAATTCTGTAGGGCATTCCATACACCAGTTCAAATGCTGATATTCCCAAGTCTGCTCGGGGTCTGGTTCTTAGAATTAATAGTGCCATAGGTAGGCACTTAATCCATGATAATTTGGTTTCTATCATTAATTTAGTCAAAATATTTTTGATTTCTCCGTTCATCCTTTCAACTTTTCCCGAGCTTTGTGGATGCCATGGTGTATGGTATTCCCACTTAATACCCAATTTTTCTGCTAAATCTTTAACAATTTTTGACACAAAGTGTGTTCCTCTGTCTGAGTCGATTACTTCAGTCACTCCATATCGAGGTATGATGTGTTCAAGTAACACTTTGGTAACTTGGTTAGCAGTTGCCCTAGAAGTAGGAAAAGCCTCAACATAATGAGTTAAGTGATCCACCATTACTAATAGATATTTGTAACGCCCTACCCTGGGTAGTTCAGTAAAATCTACTTGTATGTGTGAGAAAGGTCTGTAGGCTGGGGAACGCCCTCCAAGAGGTTTTTGTCTCATATTATGTCGATTAACCTTTTGACAGGTCTCGCAGGCTGTCATAACTGCTTTTGCTATGTTATATACGCCTCTACAGGCAAACAGTTGATAGAAATGATCAACTAATGCCTGGGTTCCCCAGTGTGTTTTACTATGTATTTTTGAAAATATTTCTAGTGCTATGCCCTTAGGCAAAACTTCTCTCCCATCTGGTAATATGTATTTATCATCCTGTTCCTTAGCTCCCATTTGTTCTAGTTTTTCCTTTTCTGCAAGCTCAAAACTCAAATTTTTACTAACAGGTATTTGTTGCATAGTCAAAATCGTACTATAATTGCCTGCCACTTGTTTTGCTTCTGCATCAGCTGCATTATTTCCCCTAACTTTATAACTTGTACCTCGTTGGTGTCCTTTTATATGTACAACTGCTATTTTATTCGGAGTTTTCAATGCCTCCAAAACTCGCCGAATTAATTCCGGATGGATCAGTCCCTTACCCTGGGAGTTTACAAATCCTCTCTCTTCCCATATTTTCCCAAAAGTGTGTACCACTCCGAATGCATAACGTGAGTCTGTATATATGGTTCCATCTTTTCCTTTTAGCAGCAATAATGCTTTCCATAGTGCATACAGCTCACAAGCTTGAGCTGACCAGCTAGCACTCAGGGGACCTGATTCCACAGTTCTAAATTCCCCTTTGTCTAACCTAATTACAGCATATCCAGAAAGTCGCTTTCCTTCCATTATTCGTGAGGACCCATCTATAAATAGTACTTCCCCATATTGTAATTCTTCTTCCTCTAGATCGGGTCTAATGCGGGTCTGTTGTTCAATGGTTTGAAAGCAATCATGGAGCAGATCGGTACCTTCTCCTGGGTACAAAAATTCAGCCGGATTAACTGCCCCAATCGTTTTTAAGGTTAATTTTGGGGATTCTATAAGTATCCCCTCATACTTTAATAACCGGCTATCTGTAAGCCACTTTTCCGCTTTTTGTTGCAGCACTCCCCTTATGTTATGAGGTGCATATAGAACAACTTCCCCATTAAAGGTAATGCGGTTCGTTTCTTCAAGTAATAAAGCAGCAGCAACAATGATTTGCAAACAACTTGGCCAGCCCCTGCTTACAGGGTCTAACAGTTTTGATAGGTACGCCACCGGTTTCTTTTGTCCAGCCCATTCCTGAGTTAATACTCCAAATGCTGTTCCTTCATGTACGTTAACAAATAAATGGAATGGTCTTTTTAAGTCTGGCAAGCTTAAAACCGGTGCTTGACTCAACTCTCTTTTGAGGTTAGTAAACTGCTCTTTATCTTGTTGAGTCCACTTGGGTATTTTGTCTTTAGACAGTTGTTCATATAAGAATTTTACTTTAAAGCTGTAATTTTCTATCCATTGCCTACAATACCCAAATAGTCCTAATGCCTGCCGAATTTGTCTCTTAGTGACAGGCATAGGTAATTCCAGAATTCCTTTAATGCGCTCTGGATCCAGTATCTTTTTCCCATTAAACAAATAATGCCCCAAGTATTTTACTTTTTCTTCTACAAATTGTAGCTTTTCCTGTGACACCCGTAGTCCTTTTTGTGCAAGAAAATTTAGGAATCGAATGCTTTCTTTTCTTACATCCTCTTCATTGTTTCCTGCTATAAGTAGATCATCTACATATTGTAACAAAACATTTCCCGTTTGTACCTGGTATTCTTTTAAGATCTCTTCTAGGGCTTGTCCAAACAGATTAGGGGACTCAGTGAACCCTTGGGGGAGCACAGTCCACCTCAGTTGTTGTCTACGGCCTGTTTCTATATCTTCCCATTCAAAGGCGAAATAATCACGGCATTCTTCTGCCAGTGGACAGGCCCAAAAGGCATCTTTTAAATCTACTACACTATACCAGGATTTATGGGGTCCTAACTTGCTTAACAGTGTATATGGGTTTGCTACTACAGGGAACCGGGTGACAGTTCTTTTGTTTATTTCTCTTAAATCATGTACGAGCCGATATTTCCCATTTGGTTTTTTTATGGGCAGAATGGGGGTGTTAAAGGGTGACATACAAGGCTCTAAAATTCCTTGTGCTAACAATCGATCAATTTCCGGTTTCAATCCTCTCCGTCCTTCTAGGGATATTGGATATTGCTTTACCCTTACAGGTATGTGGGGTTCAGAAATTTGGACCTTAATCGGTGGGATTTCCAGTTTACTAATTGTATCCGGAGAGTACCAGACATCAGGATTAATTTGTTTTTGATCATCCACGGTCAAAGGATAAGCAGACACTATTAACTCTTGATTTTTTACTTTAATTTCTAATTGCAATTCAACAATTAAATCTCGTCCTAGCAGATTAAATTCTGCTTCAGGGACGAGCAAGAGTTCACCCATTCCAAATTTATTTTTAGTTTCAAATATCACATTTTTAATTTTGCTTACTTTAAAGGGTTCCCCTTTTGCCCCAATTACTTGTACTTTTTCAGGGGAAACCTTACATCCCTCAGGTATTTGCCGAATAGTTGATTTCTCAGCCCCGGTGTCTACTAAAAAGGTGAACTCTTGTTTATGGGGACCTATTTTTAATTTTATCAAGGGCTCATGATGACTCTGGTCCCCTAAGATATAGAGCCCCTGACTCTCCTATTCCGTTTTTAATACTTCCTCATCCCTGATCCTTTCTCTGCAATTCTTCTTTATATGTCCCTTCTTTCCACAGTAAAAACAATTTCTCTGTTCTTTCTTTACTACTACATTCTCTTGTTTCATTCTAACAGATCTGTGTTCACTAGTCCGCCCTTTGCGATCTTCTCTGACTGCTGCTACCATCATTTTTACTTGTCGTTTGCTACTCTCCTCTTCTTGCCTCACATAGACTTTCTGAGCTTCCCTTAACAATTCATCCAAGCCTCTATCTTGCCAGTCTTCTAACTTTTCAATCTTCTTTCTGATGTCTTCCCATGATTTTGCTACAAACTGAGTTTTAAGGAGTGCCTGCCCTAAAGGGTTGTCAGGATTTACTCCAGAATACAGTTGAAGAGCCTTCCTCAACCGTTCCAGCCACTCAGTAGGGCTCTCATCTCTCTTCTGCATTTCGTTAAATGCTTTGTTAATATTCTGGCCACGAGGTACTGCTTCTCTAATTCCCTGAATTACTATTGTTCTCAGGTCCTGCATATGGGTTCTATGCAGCGGATCCTGATTATCCCAATCAGGTCTTTGGAGTGGCCATTTAATATCTGCTTGGGGTCCCTGGGCATGTTGAGCATCCCACAGTCTCATTTCTGCTCGCCTAATCATTTCTCTCTCCTCGGTAGTAAATAATTGACCAAGGATAGATTGCATCTCATCCCAGGTGTAAAGATTTGGTCCCAGAAATTGATCTAATCTTTCTGCCACTCCGAGTGGGTCCTCAATTAAGTTTCCCATCTCGGTTCTTTTAAAATCTCGTAGGTCAGTCGAATTTAATGGCACAGAAATATATCCAATCACGGGTTGAGGTCCCCCCATGGGCATTTCCCTTAGGGGGTACATCTGAGCTGCCCCTTTTTGACTTCTAGTCACACGTCTAGGGGTAGGAGGGGGAGAGGGTTCTTGTTCTGATTCTGATGGGGGAGAGGGTGCTCTTGGGACCGCGGGAGAGGCTGCAGGGGCAAGGCAGGGTTTGTGCTTGCTGTAAGCCAGAGTTTCCCTGGTACCGCCCGAAAGTTTCTGTTACCTTCTTCCCCTGGCGAGGTGGAAGGAGAAGGGCTGCGCCTCGGCGGCTCCCGCCGGCGTCTGCGTCCTGGTGGGCTCGCCGCGCCCCCGAGCTGGAAGCGTGGGGACTTCTTCGGGTTTCTATAGCGGGGGCTCCTTCCGCCTCCGAGGCGGAGGCTGTGGAGTGCCCGGCGGAGAGTGGGGAGCGGCCGGGACCCGCCGCGGTGTCCCGCAGCTGCCCGGTGAGGCAAACGGCGCCTTCGTCCAGGATGCAGCCGAGCTGGTGAAGAGTTGCTTACAGACCCTGGCCGGTGGGGCAGCTTTCCCGAAGGAAAAGCTGTCCCCGAAGTTCACTCTGTCTCCCCTGGGATAGCCGCGCGGTTCCCGCTCGGGACCCCGTTTTGCTGGCTCGATGGATGCCGAGGCACGAGCGAGCGGTGGTGGTCCGCAGGTGGAGTGGCTGTAGCTAATTAGGTTTGCTGTTGATGACCGGAACGATGCCTGACAGCGTTGGGAGGGCTGTGAAGACGGGATCCCGTCAGTTGCAACTTCAGGTGTGGGGTTTGCTGCAGGTTGAATGTAGAAATAGTACATGATAGTAGAAAGGCAGTTCCAGTTTTTAGATTCACCAATAAGTTGTTCCATTCCTCCTCCATCTCTTAATAAAATCCCCGAGATTTCTGCCATTGAAGGAATTTTCCTTTGCTTTTTAGTAGTGGTTCCTTCTTATTGCTTGAACTTTTCCCACCAGAGCAGAGTTATCAGGGATGGTTTTGACGGGGGCTTGCTAATTCATCCAAACATTGTATACAAAGTTCTGTTTCTTTAAGCCTATAGGAAATGCAGCAGCAAAACTGTGAGGGATTTGGATACTTTTGTAAAAGCCTTTTAAACAAAAGCTTGTCAGTTTACTGCGTGGAGGCAGAAATGGTTCCTTCTGTTTTCATTTACATCTGTGGCTCTTCAGACAAGGAGGGATGGCTACGAAAGCTCCTGTCAGAGAGAGGGGGAATTGCTGAGAGGTGCTGGTCTCGGTGACCCCAGAGCAGGAAATCCCAGGAGTTGTAATGGATTTACAGCAGTGTGATGTTAACGTATGGATCCCAGGGCACTCCTTGACATACATAGCATCAATGGGGATCGTTAGAGATTGTAAATGGGGACTCTGAACTAGCTCTACCAATGCACCATTCCTGCTATAAAAAGGCTGGGTTTTTAGTACCTCTGGGAAACACATAGCGTATGTGTCCTTTCGCTCCTGTTTTCTACACATTTTTTACTGTTCTTGTGCTATGTAAACCAGTTTTAAGTTCTTTTAAAAGTGGGAGCTGCTGTGTGGACATGTCTTCCGCCTTAGTCGTTTGTTACAGACCGGCTGCTGTGGCACAGGTGAAATAAGAAGTGGTAAATCAGTTTCTTGCTATGACTGGGATAAACAGAAAAGGTTGAGTTTACATTTGCCTGACTCAGCCTGATTTACCATTGTCCATGACAAAGCATGGCAAAGTCTGCAGAGCCTTGGGGGGCATGGTTTAGTGTGAGGTGTCCCTGCCCCTGGCAGGGGGGTTGGAACTGGATGATC
>JAUCNM010135927.1:0-10415 GCA_032353575.1 Pyrrhura devillei | reverse complement strand
CAAGAACTATATTCAAGGCTGGTTTGAAGACCTGGCCCTACCTGGTGACTGGCGTATTGAGGTCAGCCCAAATGGTTGGACAACAGATGAGATTGGGCTAGCCTGGCTTGAAAAGCACTTCATTCCTTTGACTAGTCCCTATACTAAGGGCAAATATCGCCTTCTTATCCTTGATGGTCATGGAAGCCACCTGACACCCCAATTCGACCTACTTTGCAGCCAGAACAATATCATACCAATATGCATGCCGCCACATTCATCTCATCTACTTCAACCATTAGATGTGGGGTGTTTTGCACCCCTAAAGCGGGCATATGGTCGGCTAGGTGAGAACCAGATGCAGCTTGGGATCAACCACCTTGATAAACTTGATTTCCTTGCAGCCTACCCACAGGCGCATTTGGAAGCTTTCAAAGCTAGAACTATTCAGAATAGCTTTGCAGCAGCTGGATTAGTACCCTATAATCCAGAGCAAGTGCTTGGTCAGTTAAATATCCGACTGAAGACCCCTACCCCACCAGGTAGCCAGTCAAGTGAATGGGAGCCCCATACACCATATAACTCCCATCAACTGGCTCGGCAAGCCTCTTCAATTAAAACCCTGCTTGGAAGACGTACAAATAGCCCAGAAAGTCCTACCAATGCTATGTTCAACCAGGTCATCAAAAGCTGTGAAATTGCATGGCACCACAATGGAATTTTAGCAAAAGAAAACAGTGATCTACATGCTGCAAATGAGAAGCAGAAACAAAAGCGCAGTCGATCTAGAAGGCAGATCACCAGGGAAGAAGGCCTGACCATTCAGGAAGGTCGTGGGCTTGTTGCACAATCTGAGCAGCCTGCTGAAGCTGAATATATATCTGAGCAACAGCCTGTTCAGGAAGCTTCTGAGGCACGAAGAAGAGCACCACCAAGGTGCAGTGATTGTAATGTGGTAGGGCATAAAAGACCTAAATGTCCTAATCGTTCTACTGCATAGCTTTTGTTTTTAATGAAATTTTTTTTAATTTTTGTTGGCGATCTAAAATTTTGCATGTGGTTTTCCTGGCGGCTCGTTTATGCTGGCGGCTCGCTTATGAAATACGTTATAAGGAGGTGAGGCTAGGCGAGTGCTGAACCCCATAAGGAATAGTGGTAATCTAATCCAACATCTTGACTGGGGCAATTGACCGCACAGTTTGGCTCTGGCTTTGTAGTTGCCCGAGATCCTTGAATCCTTATAGGTTCTAATTTTAGAGGATAGGGAAAAGAAAATAAAATGGCAGAGAAAGTTAAAAAAAAAGAGAAGAAGAAAACTGCAATATTGCCAAAGCAGCATGTGTTTATAACGCTCCTCAGAACAACACTCCGACGACGCTACTTGCGGGTTATTCTTAGTCTCGTTATTAACATTTTTTTTTTTTAGAAAGTAGCTGTAGTTGGCAATGCTTCCCTTACGTTTCAGTTCTAAGTGTTCAGACATGGTTAATTAAGTACAGTCTCGCTAGAAGGAGGAAAAGAGAAAAACAATAAAAAAATACAGAATAAAGGCTAGTAGCTTCCATAAACCAAGCATTATCTGATTTTAGTACACTAGAGCGTCCTTCATGGTTATCGGCCTTATTAGTTCCCGATTGTTCTTGGCTAGAAGCTATGGCTTGAATTCAGATAAAATGGACAGCCTCAGAGGCCGCACCATATAGATGAAAGCAACGACCTCTACGCCGGTCCTTGGTTGGGAAGCACTCCTATCACAGTACTTAGATTCCGTTGACGGGCTGAAAGTGCCCTGAGTCAGCCATCATCATCAAACGTGTCGTTGAGACGTCGTTTCTTAGCATGCTGAGAACCTGGTCCTGATGCTTGTCTTCCCACCATCATGTTTCCGTACTCTGGTCCGACCATTGTCGAAGGTCCTGCGCGAAGGATGGCCTTCGGACGCCTCTCGAGAAAACGATAGCATTCTGCCCAGTGGATGCCACGGCATGGAGCCGTTGAGAAGAGATGACCTTGGTTATGAAGGCTCGCTAAAATGGCTTCGCCCTGTTCCTGTTGCTTTGGTAACCAGACAAACTTGCGTACCTTATGACGCTCCCAAAAGATGGCGAGACGGTATCCCGAGCGTGCACCGGCCTTTGCTTACGGTCAGCTCATTTCCACTTTATCCACTACTGGCAGACCAAGACGCTCACCTGTTGAAACAATGAAGAAAGATCGCCGTGGTCTAGGGCCGCCTCTGATCCCGTCAACATTACACCGCCAGCCGGATCGTTGGCTCCGTAGGTCGGCGATTTTTGAGCCGCAGAAGATATTGGGTCGCTGGAGTCCATTGGCTCATTACCTGCCGGCATTGGTTCGGCTCCCTCTTCACCACGACCTTCACTTGCACGGTCCAAGTCCATGTCTGAATCAGGCGACACCGCCAAATGTTCGAAGAATGCCGCAAACACACACTGTCGTACGAACCCAGTCGTGACTCGCCCTTCCCTTCGACGACGATGCTCCAATTCACCCCGCGAAAGAGCCAGTCGGTCAGTGAGCGCTGAGTACTCGTATGGCCGTCCACATCGTCGCTGCACCACTTCATCAGAACCATCTGCGGGCATTGCAGGTACTTGTGGTGAAGAAAGAAATCCGTGCCGCTGCGGCTTCAGCCCCGGCACTTCTGGCACGTTAAATCCTAACTCATCTGCCAGCCAAAAGAAGTGCTTCAAGAGCCTCTCTGCATCAATATCCTCGATTGCTACCCCGTCTGCTGTCGTAGAGGGAGCGAATCCTGCCAGTGGCCCACGTCTATGGTCTCGTCGTTTAGGGGGCAGCAAACGTCGGCGTTCTGAGGTTATTTCAAACCCATTCTGCATGCTGTAACGCCACAGCTCGTGCAAACCGTGTGTTACGGGACGTCGACTCGCCAAAATACCGGCAGGGGAGGTACGAAAACGCCCAGCAACCCCCTGGTCAACCGTCGGCTTCAGCTTCGGGTTCAGATTTTGCTCGGGCGGATAAAGGCGCTGCATGACACACTTAGCTACGGCCAAGTGGTGCACGTCCTTAAAAAAGGTGTGCAAGGTGGGTATCACATAATCAATCTCCTGCAGCTGACCCCAGATTGCCGTCCGTGCAGGATCATCCGTAACTGCAGGAAACAGTGAACCATCTTCCAACCGGCTCCGCAAGTAAAGTCTGTCCGTCTCTGATACGGCCGGTGCGCGCGACTGCAGCAGATCAACCGTCTTCGCATCTGTCTGCGCCATGAGTTGTTCATCCCCGCCCAAGATTCTGGTCCAAGTGCGCTCTATCAGATCTAGATAGCTCAGAATCTCCTGCTCATTGCGTCGTTGTTAGCCTACAAACAGTCCATATCGTACACCAATCGCAATCCAGTGGTCTCTCCCACCTCGTCACACCGGAGTGCGAGAATTTTGTGCAGTGAACCAATCTGCATTGCTGCCCATAACCCGGGGATTCGAAGCAGTGCGTCGAATTTCTGGGGAAAACTCCCATGTTGGAGGAAGTATTTTACGTAATACGGCTTGCGAGTACGCGGGACGCTTTGAAGAATTGCCCACCAGTCGTTTTCCGCGGCTGGATCCCTTTGTCCCCCTAGGTGCCCTTGGTAGTATCGGATCTTCTGATAGATCAGGCCATCTGGAGGTCGCTTCTCATTAATGTATTTCTCTCGCAAGTCCCGGCTCAGCTGACTTTGCAGTGTCCGCTGGTTTGGAAACTGTTGACCAGATAACTGATCTACCAGAGCAGATCAGTACTTAAGCACACTTATAGGAAGGCCATGACCAAACTGTCAGAAGTAAACGGGGTCTGAGGCAATTTGAAAGCCGTCAGATAGACTGCGTCGTAGAGCTGAGCTGCACCAGCTGGCTGGAGGCAGAAAAGGAATACCCTGCAAATGAATAAAATAGGGCGGTAGACAACAATGGTTAGATTAGGAGGCAGATAAAGGAAAAGCAAACACACCGGTGACATTATTGACGTAGATATCTACGACCCACCACTGATTTAGCGGCGCAAGTCTGCGTCTTGCTGCTTGGATGAGGCTCCAATGGTCCTCCACGACCAATCTATATCCCAGAGGCACGATCAGTTCTGGGAATTGCCCATCCTCCGCCCTTCTGAGCGTCATCTGCCGTTCCCACGTGCCCGTATCGATCTGGACATTGACATGATACTTCGGACTCAGCCGTAGACAGCCCTGGAGCTCCATAATTTGCTCCAGACGTGGCACATTTTGTTGATTATCCATTCGTATCTGAAAACTGTCTTCCACATCAAGACAGTCCAAGCGCACTCGTGCGCTCCCGCGAAACTGTGCCTCCCGGTAGGAGGCCAAGGCTCTTTCGTTTGCCTCAACCCGAGCCTGGTAGGAAGACTGCATTGTAAAAGCGGTCAGGGCTCACTTCCTGCTGAGAGTGTCAGCTAAAAGGTAGATGTACAGAATTCATTGATTCTAGGAACATCTCTATAAGTACCACTAGCAGCAGACATCCTCAATTTTCCGTCTATCACTCTCAGGACCCGTGACCACAACACGATGGGCACCGCACCAAGGCTTTGATTTCACATGGGCATGCCCAGGATCGATGCCAACATGCGTAAAGGAATGGGAAGGGGGTATTTGAGGAATACGGAAAGGCAGGGCGGAGCAAATGCACGGAGCGGATTGCTACTCTAAAAAGAATAGGGATCACCTGGAAAAAGCAACGGGAAAAATGCTCCGTCAAAACTCACGCAAAGCTCCCGGAACCGAAGCCGCGGAACGTTGCTGATATGCCGGAGATCGGAAGTGATCAAGATTACTCATGTCCAGAAAGGGGGCCAATCCAAAACAATTCTGACCCCTTCTTTTCCTCTCCTATTTCTTCTCCTAACTACCAAGTATGAGTTGCTCGTAGACGACGTAGACAATTCAAGCGCTGGCGATCTATGACTGAGACTGAGCTGCCAAGACCACATACCCAAGGTTCTATGGGTTAAAAAGAAGGCAGCAAAATAAGTGAGGGTAGCCAACATAAAAGTAGAACATCAAGACTCACCAGTAAACGTCTTCAATGATTTGGTCCCCACAGCAGTTGGATTGCCATCGCAATCTTGCATTTTGCATTCTTTTTTTTTTTTAACAAATAATATAATTCATCACAACGGTTGTGATCGTTCACGACATGGTACATGCTTTAGTAGGCTGTACTGGTGACGGCACTCTTCGTCACTGGGGCTATGCGGTACGCTAGCATCGCACATCTACCGGCACAGCAGTAATGGCCTAGAGCCCAGCATTTTACTGATGGCGCAAAATAGCTAGGCCTATATTTATTTTAAGCTAATAAACACTGCAATTTTTTGGAAATGACATCTCAACAAGCCCACAAGGAATGAAAGCCATTTCGACCAAGCACTGAAAATGCAATCTGATTTTCTAGGTATGCCTATAGATTGTCCCAGCTCCGTTAATTTTGCGTCCAGCCACGAATGTCCGTCATTCAATGTCTTTTGAGGTGTACTGAATGAAGGCTGGTGTAGCTTAAAAAAAGGTAAATTGACACAGGTTGAAAATGGATCTGATGCTAGCAGCAATAGGTCCTGAGTGATAGTAGGCGAAATAGATGCGCAAAGAAAGGAGAGCTCTAATGCGGTGAAAGTTATTATGATGGGAACGTGGTCAAAACTGAAGGGGGGAGGGGTCGACATCATGATGACAGGCTTTTCAAGATATCCGTCTTCTTTTGCCCAAAGAAGCTTCCCGTCTGTTGGATTTAGCCAACAATAGTCCTTCTCCGTTACACAAATTTTCGCGGCGAGCTTAACTATATTACGGACGGGCGTGCCATGGCGACCTTACCTTTGATGCTGATCAGTTCAATAATAAGAGCAATCTGGGCCCTTGTCAGACTGTATCACTGCTGTCTTTGATTTATTCATTGTGTTAACCCGATTGCGCCGATTAATATCGCTATCCTGGAGAAAACACGATGGCAACTCCCGCTCGTTGTGATGACAACCTATACTCAGCCAGCCACGACGAATCGCAGACACAACCGCCCTCTTCGTCCATACCACCTATTTTGCCCGACGATAACCATACATCGGCTGCTCTAATACGTGCTTCCCACCTCGGCCATAGGCGATCTCTAAGAGGAACACCGCAGGTCCTCAACAGCGGGCCGAATACAAGCCAGTTGTGGGAACCAGAGTCGCCTTGGCCTTCCCAGTCAGAGTGGGTCTGCCCTCGTTCACATCCTGCACCTGGTCCACTTTCTTGGCTACTCCCAGGTCATCTCGAAGTTGCACCCCTGCACTGCACCCTAGCAATGGGGCATATATTTGATCTGGTCAATTTTGAGAACAACGTTCTTGACGCAGAGGGGTTGCCACCGTGCCTCGAACAATTTAGCATCGAGCTACTACAGCTCCTTTCGTTTAGAAGAGAGAAAATCTTACGGTTGCCATGGAAAACACACAAGGGCCATATAGGGGATCTGGCAAAGTGGATCAATTTTCCTACCAGACTATCGCACCACTTTGGCATTGGTAAATACCCAAAGAGGACAAACATCTACCACTACGTTCGTCGCCGAGGCATTGAGTTTCTCACAAGACAATTCCAAATGCTCCAGCAGTGTCTTATTGAGGGAGTCGAATCGTCAAGTGGGATGCCCAACGAAACGTCACTGGTTCGGAAAATTGCAAAAAAACACCCTAAATATGGGCAAATTGCCCAAGTTGCTGCCCTAGTGAAATGGTGTATGTCAGTTGATCTTAAGCGGGTGATTGCGACAAACGATCATCGGGAGCTAGTGAAGGCCGTGCTCATGTTGATGCAGCACTCTTATCGCTTCCAGCACGCAGCAGCCTGACCGTTTTTCTGGCTCGTACAAATAGAACCGACCAGAGCAGCGCCACAATGGTCGGTTGGGGCTTATTCTCGTCTGTACCGGGTTTGGGAGAGAGCAAACGACGCTGGCCAATAGCTAGATATCCATTCCCTCGATCCTCGCTTCACATGGTGTGGTTCCTTTCTGGACCCAGGGAAATAGGGTGTCATGGACCTCTGCAGGCCATGATCCTCTGGCTTAGAGCACAATTCGAAATTAAATATATCCCCAAACTCTCACAAATTAGTTTCGGAACCCTGGCTTGAAACACGCTAATTTAAATATGTTATGGTCTTAGAGAGCCCCCGTCTCCCTTAAATAGACACCGTATTTTACATATTGTAATCAAGAAAATATGGAATGGAGAATGGTAAGCCCGCAGCGATGAAGAGGGCGTTGAGCTGAAGCGTGTTGGTTGAAGGTGTTGATTAAGTGGCTGGGGTGTTGAAATATATGGTGTCGTTGATTGAGGTGTTGAAAAGAAGTAGAAACGCAAGCGACACCCTCTTTTTCAACACACCCTTTTCCAACGACATTAAGTTACTCACTCCATTTGCACGAGTTGCTACTTCGACCTTTAAACGGAATGTGAAGATTGGGGTCGAAATCTATACACTAGGCACATAGGCCATGACAGGAAGATAGAAGGATGGATATGGATAAGCCACGTAGGATATCAAGCCGTTATTGATCTTATGACACATAATTATATCATACCAGCTCTAGTAAAACCCGCTCATTTCGTCCTTCTAAAAACTTAAGAATCCCAAGCAGCTGTCACTCATTTGCGTATGGTAATCTGCTTTTAAGCTCCAAAGTAACCCTAACTGCCAGGCTACTCGCGAGCCACAGCAATCCATATGCAGGCAGCGTAGAGTTATACAGAAGTATGATTTACGCTAAAAGATGAACGGTATTCCTACCTAATTCGACGTCAGCCCGAGAAAGCATTTAGGCCAAAGGACCGAGTTTCGGTCTTCAGGCCCTTTTTCCTCTTTCCCTTACGTAACTGGGTCGCGATAATTGCCGGGATCACTAAACTAGTCGAAAGGAATGGAGATAACTCATTCATTAGCCCTTGGTAGCTGTTAGGCCATGGTTAAGCCAGCACATTCCTTTCGGCTTATATTGGGCTGGCAGTTGGATGTTTTTAGACATGTTCAATACATTCCAAGCCATACAATACAAAACACCTATTATCAATAAAGGAAAGGGCGCTAAAGTGCTGGAAGAAAGGGATGCGAAATCCAAATTGGTGACGCAAAAGGGAATTCAACTACCCAGAGCCAAATCTAGATCTTCGCCAGCATCATTATGCCTGAAGCTCACAAAAGGGTGTATGCACCACGGCCGAGGGCATGCATCGACCTTATTGCCTTTGTCACCTTGCTTAATTGGAACTTTCAATTCGTGACGCACTGCGGTATTTGTCATTTCTAGGGCTTATTATTTGGCCAGTGGCCGAGGCTACCACTAGGAGCGCCCATGTTGAGTTCCAGATCCGATTCCCACGCTTCGTACTCTCCCATCAGGCAATGGGGTGAGCCGACATGGTCTGTTATCGAGTGGGGTGCGAGCGACGCGTTAGTGACAGGGAGATCACCGCTGCCTGTTGGTATCTCTTGCCAAATGAGGTTCCCAGGGTTGCTGTAGACCTGGCCTCCCGCAATAGGGATCGAAGGATAGTCAGGGAAACCCAGAAGCCGAAGATCCATCCCACTGTCAGTGGACACTCCTTCCATCAGAGTAGAGGATTGCGGCTGCAGGAGACGGTGGTTGGCTCCCAGCAACCCCACCAAAGCGGGCGACGTTGTGTAGTGCAAATCTTGCAATTCAACCCTGCTGAACCGAGCGTCTTCTAAATGGGTGTCTCTGAGATATTGAGAATTATGCGGCTGTTGCAGGTCGTGAGGTAGCTCGGCAGCTTGTATCGTCTCAGGAGGTGGCCGGTCCGAACTCATCATCGGCCAGGCGGAATCGAGATAGGTCATCGTCGGCAGGCCATCTTCCACAGAGCTCAAGGGAATCGAGCCGTGACTCTTCCATCTACCGTCAAAATCCATCGACCCCATGAAATGATTATGAGTCAAATTATGAGTCAAAGCGGGACTCGAACCAGAAGGGCTTAAGTGGTTGAGGCTGGGGGGCTGTTCGTCCTCCTGCTTGGCTCGCTTGTTTTTGACCTTTGGCGCGAACTTATAGCCGGGGTGTGCCTTCGCATGATTATTCCTCTCGACGGTTGCCAAGCGCTCATATTTCTTTCTAATGTGCACCGTCTCAAGCTTCCAACTTTTCCCTGCAAGCTGTGACACTACTTGGTGGTTGTTCTTGGAAATCCACTCCTTTGTCCGATCGGCATATGCGGACCGATAGAGCAGAAAAGAATTCATGGGCCTGGCAACCTTGCCGCCCATCTGGAAGACTTGGTGGCGGCGAACCTCAATTGGCCGATGCACCCAGTCCTCCATGTCTCGAATTGGAATGTGCGTCAAATGTTTAGTGAGCTCGCTCAACGGAGAGGTCAACTTTGATGGATCCACCTTGGCCCCGTGCCGAAACTTCGGGGCTGTTGGCTTGGCGATATCTTGTCTCCAGAGCTCTCGCAACTTGGGAGACCACTGAAATGGTGCCGACTCCATATTGGCTAGGATGAGTCCTTCACCTGAGGGCAGAGCATTCGTTCGAGGCCCATGCAGGGCGTCTGGACAGATCAGCTATCTGATAGTGATATTTGTGTGGACTTTAGGGTGAGGTGCAAGACCTACTTGCCATTAGCATGCTTCTTGAGTAACCACTGCCGGAATACATTGTGGCAGGAGAAACCTTAAGCGTTGTTTATAGCCAGGTGGACTATGTCTCGTAGGTGGCCAGGGGCTCAGGTCCTAAATACATGCTTGGTTCTCAACACGCTGCCCTTTAGTGTGCACTATTAATTAGCTGATTTAAATACCAAACGCTTTCGTAAATGGCCGTGGTTACTTTCATGGAGAGTATTGGAGAAGATGGTGGTGGAAAGGAGATAGAAATATAGGGTGGGTAGAGAGGAGCAACACCCTCCAATTCAACAGTCCAACCACTCTAATACCCTCTTCACCGTCCTCGATCAGCACTTTATTTGAACACACTCTTTGTCAACCCTATCATCTGCGAACGCGTTCTTATGCTTTTTTTAAACGTGTAGCCTCGGGGCTCTGCATTACCTTAACAAACTGAACGGTGCGTCGAACTCTTACAGTGCTTATTCTTTTCTAGTAGTGCTGTCCATCTATACCAAACGAAAGAAGTCGCTTACTCGCTATAGCCCTCTTAGGTTGATGTTCACTATTTCAGGACGGAAGGCATCCATCAGCAGATAACCTTGCCAGATAGAACCCAGATCGACGACTTGATGCATTAATCTCTTGAATGTTTACAGACAAGTTTTGAACACCGTAAACGTTATCTGGTTTTCGCTCGAGTGGTCCTAGCTGTTTGCTGTACCCGGGTAAAATGTCGAAAACAAGTGATCATAATTTACCGTTTAGAAATGCCAATCACCAATCTACTGCC
>JAUCNM010135830.1:0-10155 GCA_032353575.1 Pyrrhura devillei | reverse complement strand
CGCCCTGGCGCTCGGTCGAAACGCGGTAGTAGGCGACGAATTGGGCGTCTGCGGAGGCCATTTCAGGCCAGTGTACTCGTCTGAAACGCACGTTTCAGTGAATACAAAGGCGATTGTTTAGGGTATTTGCCCGCTCCACTCGCTCGCTAATGGTCGGAAATTGCTTCCCAGCTGCTGTGCTGCGGCCCGTTCTGCTAAGGGGAAATTTTCTGAAAAGTTTTCCTTGACACCCGGAGGTAACGGCTCGAAGATGACTCTCGTCCCAACGAAGTTACAGCGGCAGATTGTCAGTTGAGCAGTGCCTCCGCTTTTCGTTTCTCGTCCCTCGTGGCGCTTGTTTCTTCCTGTCATTTGCTTTGCCTTGATCGGGCATAACTGCCCGTAACCGTGCTTGCGGTCTTTTCGCGAGACAGGAGAGGTGTGTGCATGCGCCGAGGTGTGGGCTGTCTATTGTTGAGTTGCTTGCTTACGGTTTCGCCGGCCATCGCGCACGCGCAGGCTGACTCCCAGTCGCTCGCCTTCCTGCAAACCGCGCTGAAAGCAATCGGGGCGGACACGGTAAACGATGTCACCATCACCGGCACGGCACAGCGGCGATCCGGCCCGAGCACACAAACGGTGCCGACCACGCTGGAGGCGGTGAACGCCGGTTCCACCCAGATCTCGTATCAGCTTTCCCCAAGCCCGCTTACAGAGACCCGTGTCGTTGCAAACGGCGTGTGGTCGGGTACATGGACCGACCCGCAAGGCTCTGTCCAGAAGCTCGCGTATCACAACATGGTCAGTGAACCGGATTGGTTCTTCCCCGTCCTGACGCTCGTACGTGGCCTGAGTGCGACGGCCGCAAACGGACTCACGATCACCTATGTGGGGCCTGAGACCTTCAACGGAACGGCCGTGCAGCACCTTCGTTTGGTGACTGCGGCTGGAGCCGCCTCGAAGATCCCGGGGCTTGGACAAAGCGAGCTTTATCTGGATGCGCTGACCCTGCTTCCCGTAGGGCTTACCTATAACGACCATCCCGACAATACGGTCCTGATCGACATCCCGGTGAAGGTCTTGTATTCCACCTACGCCCTGCGCAGCGGGGTGCTTGTGCCGACACACATACAGCAGTACTGGAATGGAACACTGACCGTCGATCTTACGGTTCAGAGCATCGCGCTCAATACGGGCCTCACCATCTCGCTTCCAGCAGCTCAGTAAGAAATCAGGAGAACACCTCGCATGTCGAGCAAGGGTGTAGTGCGCCTTTTTTTCGTTTTGATGGCTCTGGTTGCCGGCGTTTCCGCACAGGTGCAGACCGGGCTGCAGCAGATGGGTACGTTCGATTCGAATGGCCCGGACGTGATTAACCTGGGAAATCTGAACGTCTTCTTGAACATTCCGGTGCTGAATAAGCCCGGCCGGGGCATCCCGCTGACCTACAACCTGGCTTACAACAGCTCCGTGTGGTACCCGACGGTCTCCGGCAGCCAAACTACGTGGTTGCCCGTAACGACCAGTGGGACCTACTGGGGATGGCAGGGACTCTCGCCGGCAGGGCAGGCAGGTATTGCCTATGCCGAGACGTACTCCTCAGGCACCTGCTACAACAACTACGTCACGAGCTATAACGTTACAGCCTTCAACAATTTCCGCTATATCGACCCTCAGGGTGGACAGCACGTTTTTCCGTTCAATACGCAGTACTTCTCGTCAACGGGCGGCAACTGCCCCAGCGGGCCAGAGCCCAACAGCGTTGAAACTGTTGAAGCGACGGATGGTTCCGGCTACCAGGCGACCATCTATCCACCGAACCAGACCTCGGTGGGTGTGACGATCAAGAACAAGCAAGGGGTCACGATTAACGCGCCCATCCTAGGTAGTGTGCAGAGCGTTGTTGCCCAGGAGGACACAAACGGCAACGAAATCAGCATCAGCAACGGACAATATACCGACACGACGGGAACCGTCGGTATCTCGGTCACAGGATCGGCTCCGAACAATACGCTGCTGACCTATCCCCTTCCGGGAGGCAGTTCTGCAAGCTATACCGTCAGCTACAAGACGTATACGGTGGCAACCAACTTCCAGTGCAGCGGCATCACCGAATACCCCGCCACCTCGGTCTCCCTGGTCGATAAGGTCACGCTTCCTGACAACAGCTTCTACCAGTTCACCTACGAGCCGACCCCAGGGATGAACGGTGACGTCACAGGACGGTTCGCCTCAGTCACGTTACCCACGGGCGGCACGATCAACTATGCCTACTCTGGGGGCTGCAGCAGTGCGGCCGGCATCGCGAATGATGGCTCGACCGCAGGGCTAATCCGTACCACAACGGACGGTCAGAGGACCTATGCTCGCAACGGCAACATCACCACAGAGACGAACGAAGCAAGCAACCAGACCGTCCATCACTTTTCCATCGTGTCCAGCAGTTCGTCAGCTCTGAACAACGAGTATATCGAGACCCATCGCCAGGTCTACCAAGGTTCACAGAGCGGCGGCAATCTGCTGGAAGAGATCCTTACCTGCTACAACGGTGCCAGCGGCAGCTGCGATGGGCAAGCCATAGCCACTCCGGTGACCGAGGCCGACGTGACCTCCAGCTTCAACGGGGGCAGCCAGCTGCTGACCAAGAACACCTATGACTCCAACGGCGTCGTGGTCACCAAACAAGCGCAATACAGTGGCAGTTCTCTGCTGGCGACCACTACTAACGCGTATACCGTCGCAGGCTCCCTATACGAGCTCACCTCCAGCACGGTGACGGATGGGCAGAACAACAACGCTCAGGTCTCGTTGACGACCTATGGCTACGATGAAGCCACCCCGGCCGGCACCTCGGGACTGCCGCAGCACGCCAGCGCCTCCGGAACGCGCGGAAATCAAACTTCGACACACGTGTGGACCGGAGGCAGCACGTACCTGTCGACCACAGTGGCGTATAACGATGCGGGCATGCCGGTATCGAGCACCGATTCAGGCGGCTTCAAAACAGGCTACGGGTATGATTCGACCGGTACTTTCGTCACGTCTACGACGCTCCCAACGCCATCGAGTGGTGTTCAGCTGAGCACTTCTGCCAGCTATGACACGGCTTCTGGTGCACTCTTGACTTCAACGGGTATGAATGGCGACCAGACGGTTTACCACCAGTACGATGGCTTCTTGCGCCCATCCGATGTCACTCTGCCCAGCGGCAGCGAGATGACGAGAGTTCCCTATGGGCCTACCGACTGGATCGTCAAAACCACCCTGAACAACACCACCGGCCAAGTAGCCATGCAGCAGATTAATCTAGATGGGTACGGGCGAGTAAACCGACTCGGTGTTTACAACGGGCAAGCGAACAACAGCTGGTACATGGAGGATTATTGCCTGAACGTTGCGAGCCAGACACTTTTCACGCCGACTCCCTACCAGTCGAGTGGCATGAGTTCCTCTATGCAGTGCTCCGGTGCAGGCTCTACCTACACAAAGGACGCTCTCGGTCGTACGGTCAATGTCCAAACAGCGGATTCGGGCTCCAAGCATATTACTTATACCAACCGGGCGGTCGAGATCAGCGACACGCGGGGCACCACGCCCGTGCAGCGGATCACACAGCATGACGTTCTGGGTCACATCACAGAGGTGTGCGAGCTTTCCACGAACAACAACATGCCCAACAGCGGAGGCCCCCAAAGCTGCGGCACCGATATCGCCGGGACGGGTTTTACGACGAATTATTACTGGTCGCTTTCGGCTCACCATCTGAACATCAACTCCGGCACGCAGACGCGCGATTTCTACACCGACGCCGCCGGTCGCGCTACTCAAACCGTTGAGCCGGAGCGTGGCACCACCAGCTACAGCTATGGCTACAACTCCACCGGGCTGCAGGTGGTGCGTACACGTCCGCAGGCCAATCAGACAAATCCCTCCACGACGGCCACTACCACAACGCAGTACGACGCAGTCGGCCGCGTCCTCAAGATCGACTACTCGGATGGAACCACGGAAAAGACGTTCCAGTACGATGCACCGGCAAACGGCTGGTATGAGTCGCAGTTTCAAAACAACGTCAAAGGCCGCATGTCACTGGCGGTGCGCAGCTCTTCTGCTGGCACTATGGGCACTGTTTTCAGCTACGATGTTCCCGGCAACATAACTTACACCTACGAGTGCACGCCCGCAAGCTGCGGCAACGCCAGCCTGGATAAGACCGTCGGTTATAGCTACGACCTGGGAGGAAACCTGACCGGCGAAGGTGATGGAACGACCATTCCCAATGGGCAGCTCACCATGTACGGTTACACCCCATCCTCGGCCGGCGAGGTCCAGGGCATCACGAGCAACTTCACCGATGCTAACGACCCGGCCAACATCGTGGTGCCCGGCTCCGTCGTGAACGGACCCTCGGGACCCACCAGCTATGCTCTTGGCAATGGCCTCAATGCAGTGAACAGCTACGACTCGATGGGCAGGCACAACGGAAATTGGGTGTGCAGCGGGAGCTCGGCCTTCGGTTGCCAGGGAGGAACCAATCTCTGGGGCAACTACGTCACCTACAGCGGCAAGGAGATCACCTACCTGGACGACAACAGCTTGGGCCAGCAGACCAATATCAGCTACGACGAGTTCGGGCGTATTAGTTCCTTTACGCCGGCCCAAGGTTCTTCCGTAAACATCGGCGGCTACAGCTATGTGTACGACCGCTGGGGCAACCGCTGGCAGCAGAATGTCACTGCCGGCAGCGGGCCGGCCCCGCAGTACAACATCGCCAAGCAGACCAACCAGCCCACCTCCGTCAGCTTCGACGCCGCAGGCAATGAGACCAACGACGGCTACCACAGCTACACCTACGATGGGGACGGGAATGTCATCGCGGTGGATAGCGGCACCAGCAGTCCCTCCAGCTACATCTACGACAGCCTGAACCGGCGGGTCCGTATCCAACACGGATCCTCCAGCAGCTATGACCTGATCTACGACGCGGCCAACCAGCTTATGTCGACCTGGAACACCTCCGGGCAGTACACCCTGAACGAGGCGCGGGTGTACTGGGGAGGCAGGCCGGTCGCCTTCCGGGCTTTGGGTTCCACGCACTTCCAGCATGTGGACTACCTGGGCACGGCACGTTCGGCCACCAATGCCGCGGGCGCCAAGGAGACGGTCTTCTCCTCGCTGCCCTATGGCGACAACTTCAAGTCCAGCGGCCAGGGCTGGGACTTCCACTTCGCCGGCATGGAATACGACGGAGAAAGCTCCACCAGCCACGCCCAGTTCCGCCAATACAGCTCCACCCAGGGCCGCTGGATGAGCCCCGATCCGTACGACGGCAGCTACCGGCTCGGCAATCCGCAGAGCTTTAACAGGTACAGCTATGTGATGAACCGGCCTTTAAGCGCAACCGATGTCTCTGGGCAAGACCTGATAGACGATGATCCAAGTGGTCTTGATCCTGGCATCGTTCCCATTGATGGAGGTGATCCCGTGGGAGGAGGCCTGTACGGGGGTGGTTGCCCCGTTGATTCCTGTGTCTCCGCCGATCCCGATCCGCCGCCCCCTCCACCTGACGATCCTTGCTCAGTTTTCAACTGCTTCCTACCGAGCCAACCAACTCCCCAGCCACTCGCACCAACGCAAACCAATGCCCCAAGTAGCCCGACGCAACCGAAGACCTGTATTCAGCAGGCTTTGATGTCGACCATCCCGGGCTTGGTTGATGCGAGCCAAACTCCTGGGACTGACCCATACAACGCCTATGGTCACATGAATGAGACTGACACTCTGACGTTCTCCTCTCCCGCCGCCCAGTACGCGTTCCAAGGGTCGACGAGGCTCGGTCTTGTTCCCGGTTCCGTGTCTGAGTTGGGGTATGGACCGGGCGTGAGACTTGGGACTGGGCTGCATGTCGAGTTTTACGGATTTCCTAACGGCCAGTTCGCCGTGACCTCGCATCTTGACCTGTTCAATCCAAACGATGGTTTGGGACCGCTTCTGGGACACTTCTTCGTTGATGTTCTTTTTGGCCATATCAGAGGTCGGAACTCCGGATCCCTTGATAAGGGATGCCCAGCAACCTAGGACTCAAATGATGCCACGATGCACACTTGCTCTTCTGGTGGGCTTGGGCGGTCTCTGCTCGTTGGGACAGGCCCAATCTCTCGATTCGATACGTCTGGATGGTTATGTACAGGCGGCAGCAGTTTCCCCGGATGGCCGGTACATCGCGGTCGATGTGGTCAACTCTTCACAGCAGGCTGACGGAAGCTGGCAGAATTCGGCGTCGGTGCAAGTCTTACAACCGACAACTGCGAAGATCGTCAGCACCAACACCTTAGATCACGGGTCGCTCATAAAGACTGGCCCGCTTGATCCAGCCAGCGCGTTCATCTCCTACTGTGATCAAGGGAAATACCTTCTGGCGTACGACGGCAACGGAGAGGTAGACATTTTCGATGCAAGTTCGTTTGCCTTGAAATCGCGAATCGATCTAAACAGCAGATCCAGCACCAGCTCTGGGGTCCATGTGAAAGCCGCATGCTCTGCTTCCAGCGACATTTTGGCCATCTCCCTCCAAGGAGGGAGCGTCGGGAATGGATTAGTCAGGGTAGTTGAGGTCACGTCTGGAAAGGACATCGCCACATGGAATGAAGATCTTTCCTCAACCTACATAAAAGCGATCAGCATCTCTCAAGACGGCTCCAAAGTCGCTTTATTGCTCGGCGATGCTCAGTGGCCGTTAAGAGCTCCAGTAGGACCGAACGTCGAGGTTCGGGACGCTCGGCATCTTGGAATCTTATTTCGGTTCTCCACCGAGAACGCGGCAAGCGACCTGCTGTTCGACGGAGGTTCAAACATCGCGACGGTCCAGGGCTTGGCTGGTGGGCACTTTTCTGGCAAGCGCGGAATACTGATCTGGAATGCCGATGACGGCAAAGAGCTGAGGCGACTCGTGGATGCCCACGCAGACGTTGCCGGACCGATTACGTCATCGGCTGATGGTCGGCTCATCCTCGGTTATATCCCGGAGATCCATGGCTGCGCTCTCTGCAATGGGCTTGAAGGCCGAGTAGAGGTCAAAAAGCAGCAGTTCGCAATATGGGACGCCAGCACGGGAAAGCAGGTATTTCGGTCAGACAGCTTTGGTCCGGTGGTTCGGCCTTTCCAGCCTCAGCTCACACTCAGCGAAAAGGGTGATGTTGTGATGGCGTACTGGCCCTCTACCAAGACAACTCCGAAACTTATGCAATGGGCGGAAAATGGGCAGTAGGAGTCTTCCTGAGTGTGGCGGGTGGCCCACTCATGGGTGCCCCATTCATCGCGGCTGTTGGCGATGAGTGGGGTATGCTGAACGCGCCCCATGCTGAACGAGATGTACGACGACGCCTCGAACAAGCTGGTCTCCACCTGGAACACCTCCGGGCAGTACACCCTGAACGAGGCGCGGGTGTACTGGGGAGGCAGGCCGGTCGCCTTCCGGGCTTTGGGTTCCACGCACTTCCAGCATGTGGACTACCTGGGCACGGCACGTTCGGCCACCAATGCCGCGGGCGCCAAGGAGACGGTCTTCTCCTCGCTGCCCTATGGCGACAACTTCAAGTCCAGCGGCCAGGGCTGGGACTTCCACTTCGCCGGCATGGAATACGACGGAGAAAGCTCCACCAGCCACGCCCAGTTCCGCCAATACAGCTCCACCCAGGGCCGCTGGATGAGCCCCGATCCGTACGACGGCAGCTACCGGCTCGGCAATCCGCAGAGCTTTAACAGGTACAGCTATGTGATGAACCGGCCTTTAAGCGCAACCGATGTCTCTGGGCAAGACCTGATAGACGATGATCCAAGTGGTCTTGATCCTGGCATCGTTCCCATTGATGGAGGTGATCCCGTGGGAGGAGGCCTGTACGGGGGTGGTTGCCCCGTTGATTCCTGTGTCTCCGCCGATCCCGATCCGCCGCCCCCTCCACCTGACGATCCTTGCTCAGTTTTCAACTGCTTCCTACCGAGCCAACCAACTCCCCAGCCACTCGCACCAACGCAAACCAATGCCCCAAGTAACGGGACGTCGGGAACCCAGGTTTCAGCGGCATGTAAAGCGCAACTACTCGGCATGTTGAATGCTGAGCACGGGACAAATCTGGGCGATGCCAATGTTACTGACACCTATCTAAATGGGACTGCTGGAAATCTGCTCATCAGTGCGACAGGGTTGACGGCTGCTCAGTTCAATTCCTTCCAGCCAGGAAGATATACATCATACGGCGGACAGTTCTTGCTCGGATTCGGAATGGCAGGTCACATTGCAAATGAGCCTGGCGTAAATCTCGGCGCGGTGTTCAATAGTTCAAATATCGGTGGGAATCTCTCGGTGAGCTTTGCTTTCCACGATGACCACGGGATATGCAAACAATCCCATCGGTGCGCTTATTCACTTCTTCACGGATGTGTTAGGGCACAATTCGAGGAAGCAATGCTAGGGAGCCATCGATGAGAACAGACAATCGATCCTTAACGAGAGCCATGGCAGCGGGTACATTTCTACTTGCTCTGTGCCTGCAAGCTGCTGGTCAGACTCCTATGCAAATCCAAATCCGCGTTCTGAATGCGAAGACTGGAGAACGTGTCGCAAATCAAAAGGTCTCTGTTGCCATCAAGGGCACGAAAAACGCCACTGAATACACGACTGATGCGGAGGGAGACATCAACGTCGATCTTCCTCCTCAAGCGGAAGTGTTCGCAGCGACCGAATGGTGGACGACATGTCGAAAGATCGAAAGCGGTGTCGATCCATATGTCTCTGTCGCTTCAGTGCTCCAAGATGGCGTCACAGTGCCCAATAGCTGCGGTAAAGCTAAGAGCGAAACCATCAAGGGGAAGTTGGTCATCTTCGCCGAGAAGTCTTCACTCTGGAAACTTTTCCAAAAGTGAGTGAGCCAGCGGGCCGTCTCTTCTGAGGCGGCCTTGTTGCGTCTGGGATAGACGCTGCCTTCGGCATCGGGTTGAGGGTGACACGTCACCCCGCCGCCGAAGCTGTGGGTTTGTGGGACGCCTCCGGCGTTCCAAGCTCGCCCTAACGGGCGAGCGGCAAATCCATCAGCCTTGCTAGTGCTGCCCATGCCTCTTGCCTGACGGCTGCGACGCAGGCGCTGGGGTCGTGACCGGCCGCGTCTGCTGGGCGGCCAGGTAGCTATCGATTTGGTTGACGTGCTCCACGAGGCCATTCACATCGGACCGCAGGGGCAGGTACCCCAGCAAGAGGCCGATCACCAGGCCGGCGGAGAAGATCAGGGTAAGCCACAGCCAACGAAACTCCCGGATGTTCTGCCGCGCCTGGGCGGCAGCCTGCCCGATGTCCCTCAACGGGGAGGCCAGTGCTTGACTTGTCTGCCGCTCGATCTCGGCACTCTGCTGACGCACGGCGTTCTGGATCGCCTGGACGGCATTGCGCTCCAACCCTGTCCGGCTCGCCTGCAACTGCGCCCGCTCCGCTTCCAGATTTTTGATTGCGGCGGCCGCTTGCTTCTGCAGCTCCACGGCTGCCTTGACGGCCCATTCCTGCACCTGGCCGAGGTGCTGGATCTGCTCAGTCAAATCGTGCTGGGTGGCTAGTGCGGACTTGCCGATGCGGTCGGCCTGTTCGATCAGGCCGAAGACCATCATCTCGCCTGCACTGCCTGCTACCTGTTGCTCTGCCATGGCCCTGTACTCCTCTGCGAAGCCCTCCCGCTATCGGCTGATCCCGAAGCCGCGGTCGATCTTGATTTCCTGTTCCTGCTTCTTCTCGATTGCCTGCTCTTGCTTGGGCTCTGGCGTCGGCTCTGGAACAACAGCCGGCGCACGTTCCCGCTGGTACGCCTCATAGCGTTCCCGGAAGGCCTGCCGCCCTTGCTCGATCTGCGCATTCATGGCCAGCTCCGGCCCTGCCCTCTGCTGCTGCTTGACGGCTTGCTCCTGGGCGGGAGTTCGCGGTTGAGTGTCTAGTTTTTGATCGGCATTCTCGGTCCGTTGCTCCCGCCAGCGCTCGAAGCGATCGCGCAGTTGTTCCACCCGCTCGGAAACGTTCTGGGCGACCTCAACGGTCTTCTCTTTGACCGCCGAGGCCAGCTCTTTGGCGGCGGCGATCAGCTTGTCCAGCCGGGACAGCTCCTGAGCCTCGCGCTCTCGCACCTCCGCGATCTGCCA
>JAUCNM010135642.1:0-10481 GCA_032353575.1 Pyrrhura devillei | reverse complement strand
GAAGTCTCGGGCGAGGTGGACTTAGCTGAGACCTTCTCCGTGCGAACGGACCATGGTGCGGTGTTCTCGGTCCACGGCTGGCTGATCGATGTCGCCGTTTTGCAGAATGATGAGCGGGTGATGTGATGCGACAGCCCGAACAGCACGCGATGCATTGCCGGTGTGGGAAAGCGAAGATCCTTGCCCATGGCCTGTGTGCTGTCTGCTACACGCTCAAACGACAGGACGAGGAATACTTCGGCGGGCTGCGCGAGAAGGTCCTGGAACGCGACGGCTATCGTTGCCGTGTGTGCGACGCCTCGGGGCGTGACAAGCGGTCCATCATCGTTCACCACCGGGTGCCGGAGAAGTCGGTCCTTCCCTTAATGATTTCACTCTGCCCGGCATGCCATGCCAAGATTCATCGAACGCGGGTTGTCGTTCGGCTCATGCCACCGCTGCTGTTAAAGCTGTGGAGAGAGCAGCATCCAGAAGCATACGAACAGGGCGCCCTGGACTTCACCGCGGCAGGCCCACAAGCAAAGCAGGTTTCTCTCTTTATGGAAAAGAGAGAGAGTGAACGGAAGACCAGGTGAGGGCGGAACAGATGCCAACCAGGCCTACGAGCAGGTACGGAACAGGAAAACGTTGTAGGGAAGCGCTCACTGGAAGTGATGCCGGAAAGGCATAGCTGCAGGCCCTCGTTTAGGCAGCTATGTACCCAACCGCATCGGTTGATGGTAGATGGTCAGCCCACCACGTTCTAAGCAACACGCATTCACGTCTAGGGCGTACTGGAACCACGCTTGTCCACCCGATACCTATAGGTAAGCGAGAAGTACGCGAGCGTCTGCGCAGCACCATGTCCTGTGGCCAGGAGCACCTGGCCAGGGAAGAGATGGCCTACGCCCACATCGACTGTGACGAACTTGTGCAGCACGTACGTCGCTGAGGCATCAAAGCCGGAGCCCATGTTTGCGTGGGAGAAGCCTCCTGCTGGCGTCGCGACCGCCACGGTACCGCCGCTTGCGTAAAGGCTGTCCGCTCGTTGTGCGAGTTGCAAGCGCTCTGCTTGAAAGAGAAGGGTGAGGTCCTTCGTCGGTCCGAGATTTAGATCGAGCCGTTGTTGCTCGATGTTCTGGAAGCCGAACAGGTCCACCAATCCAAAGGCGTTGTGGTTGGATGGGTACTGCTGGTCGTATGTGCCGACGCGATACGGATCATGATGCCCGTCGCCTGTGGCGTAGTCGTATTCTGCGAGCAATCGTGGCTTCCAGGGCAAACTCTCTGCGGTATAGGCCACTTTGCCAAAGCTGGCACCCGAGTGGATGGATTCGTTCGAGTAGCTGCCACGCTGCAGCGTCGCATTCAGGACGTAGCTGAAGTGCGCAGGCAGATCACCGTCGACTTCCTCGCCGAAGGTCGTCTCAAGCTCGTCACCACGGGCTGCATGTTGCCCCGTCACCCCGCGCACCGTACGGATCAGAACGAAGGGCGACACATGGGCACGGGGGATCCAGGTGCCTATTGATCCATAGGCACCATGGAAGGTGAGTCCAGCGCCATGCTTGTCGAGAGAGGTCGGATGAATCTGCACCACCGATGTGCTGAACAGGGTCACCTTGTTCTTGTCGCCGAGTGTGAGGCTGAAGCCGTCCCACGTTCTACTATTGTTGGACCAGTTGCTGATCCCCACAACACGTTCCGTCCCGAACTTCAACTCCTGTCTGCCGACTACCAACCTGAGAGGAACTCTTGCGTCCCGCGCATGCAGGTCCAGGTAGCCTTGGCGAAGATCAAAGCTGTCACGCATGTTGGATTGCACCTGGGGGAGGGGCAGCCCGAGAGCATGAGTGTCAATGAACTGGAGATAGCCGTCGACGTAGGGGTTGAAGCGTGCTTCGGCCGCACCGAAGACCCGCGTCAACTCGTAGATCCGGTCATTGCCGTCGCTGTACCCCAGGGAAGTCTGACCTTCCGTACGCCCGCGAAGCTGCATATCCAACGTTAGCCAGGTCGGGAGATCGTTCCAACGCAAGGATTGGGTCTCTCCAGCCTGTCCTGGATAGTCGATGTACACGGCAGCATGCTGTGCGAAGGCGCAGGTTGTTGCTCCCAGCAGGAGGCCAGGCATGGCGAGCTTGCTCGGCAGGCTCCCGTATGGAAAAACGCTGACAAGTCTTTTGTTGAACAGTAACTTTATATATCTCTGAGGCATTCACCACACCCGCAAAAGGCGCGAGCCCGGCCGTTCGGGGCTGACACGTTTGCTCGTTTAAGAGAACCGTTGAAGAAGAGTGATGGCGAACGTATCACCTAGGACGTTGCAGCCGAGCCTGTTGATGCCGTTCAGAATCGCTCGATGTACTAGCAATCCTCACCCCAAGCATGATCGACAACGCAATCCGCATGTAGGGGTCAAACCTGCGATGAACCGCCCTGACAGCTCATCCCACCTGGTCAGATGCATTGATGAGACGCATGTACTTCTGGTGCTGTAGCCCCGTCGATCTAACAGCACAACGAAGTAGGGCAGCATGCCATCCAACGTTTTAGGCCTGCACGTCGACCGCTTGCAACCGCTGAGACCGCGTGTATGGTCCGGCTCGACATCTTCCGTGTACGCCTTCCAGTGGCTTCCCCTGCGTGTCCGGTGGAGCTGATCGTGGCTGATCGGCAAACACTCATCCAGTACGCGTGATGGAGACCCTGCCCCTATGTCCCTCAAAGATCTTGTGACTGGAACACCGCAACCTACAAAAGACGGCAAGGGAGCGGACGATCCAGGACCGCGTAACCTTGCGCTGGACCGGCAGAACCCGGACATCATCGCTCCTCCGCAAACCGACAGTGGCACGATTCCCAACCTGCGCTGGTCGTTCTCCGATTCCCATAACCGGCTTCTGCCCGGCGGTTGGGCTCGCGAGACCACGATTAGGGAATTACCCGCTGCAGTGAAGATGGCAGGCGTCAACATGCGGCTGACCGCGGGATCTGTCCGCGAGCTGCATTGGCATACAGAAGCGGAATGGGCCTATATGCTCGTGGGCTCAGCGCGGATCACGGTAGTGGACCAGAACGGCCAGAACTTCGCGGACGACATTCAGGTCGGCGACCTCTGGTACTTTCCACCTGGGATTCCACACTCCATACAAGCGCTCGCGGAAGGCTGCGAGTTCCTGCTGGTCTTCGACAATGGCGCCTTCTCTGAAAACAGCACCTTTCTCATCACTGATTGGTTTGCGCATACACCCAAGGACATATTGGCCCTGAATTTTGGTGTGCCCGAAAGTGAATTCGACAACATACCGAAGCAAGAGCTCTACATCTTCGAGACAAGCGTTCCAGGCCCTCTGCAAACTCAGCAGGTTCCATCGCCGCAAGGGCCCTCACCGGACAAGTTCAGTCACAAGCTGCTGGCGCAGCAGCCCATCAAGACACCGTTCGGAAGCGTTCGCATTGTCGATTCGAAGAATTTCGTTGTGGCGAAGACGATCGCAGCTGCACTGGTGGAAGTGGAGCCGGGCGGGATTCGCGAGATGCATTGGCACCCAAACGACGACGAGTGGGACTACTACCTGGAAGGACAGGCCCGCGCCACCATCTTCGCCTCGGGAGGCAAGGCCCGTACCTTTGATTTCCGCGCTGGCGATGTGGGGTACATCCCCTTTGCGATGGGACATTACATCCAGAACACCGGTGACAAACCACTGCGCTTCCTTGAGATGTTCCGTTCCAGCTACTACGCAGATGTTTCGCTGAAGCAGTGGATGGCACTGACTCCACCCGCGCTGATTGAGGATCACCTCCACCTGGGCAAAGCCGCAACAGCTGCCCTGTCGAAAGAGAAGATACCGGTCTTCGGAAAATAAGCACCTGCCTCGGGCGTTGGAACCGCATGATGGCCGAGGCAGGCTTGCACACGTGCGGGTGAGGGGGATGGCCATGACCGTGTCTTTTGCTTCATCAGAGGCCGAATGGAGAGCTCGTTGGAATGCGATGTTCCGCGCCTTCATCGCGGGCTATGTGGATGCCTTTTCCTTGCTCAAGGTTAGAGTGTTCACTTCGTTTATGAGCGGTAACACGACCTCAACCGGGATGAAAGCGGGGGAGGGGCGGTTCTGGGAAGCAGCGCGCGACTTTCTTCCCATACCGTGCTTTGTGCTTGGCACTTTGCTGGGCACCTTGCTGCAAAGGGAACGAACCGCCGGCTCAAACTTCCGTGCTTCGCTGGCGGTTGTAGTTCTGCTCCTCCTGAGCGCAGGTGCGTCTGCGCTTCCTGCGCCCGAGCCCATTGTGGTGTCGTTTCTGGCCGTGGCGATGGGCTTGCTGAATACAACGGTGGGTAAGGTGGCCGGTCAGTCCGTCAACCCTGGCTTTGTGACCGGAGATCTGAAGAACTTCGGAGTGCACCTCGCCAACGCAATGCAGCGCAAGCCCGTTGAGGGCAGTTTGGGCGCTTGGGACACTCACCTTAACCGTGCAGGAACTTTGGGCGGGGTCTGGATCATCTTTCTCGCGGGTGGTGTGATAGGAGCTGTGGCGGGTTTACACTTCACAGCACTGGCGCTGATCGCGCCCGCTGTTGTGCTGCTTGTGGTGACTAGTTTGGAGGCGTACACCGGCCGAAGTAAGGCCGTCGCTTCCGCTACTCCTCACACAGTCTGACCGGGACTGCATGCCGCAGGTCATGAAGAAGGACCTGAGACAGCTTTGGCCGCATGAGCTATCTGGAGGAATAGATGAAAGTCACGTGGAAACCTTACGAGGAGCACGGAAAGCTCTCCAGTGAAGACCGCAAGGAGCTGCCAGCATCGGTCTACGCTTTTCCCAAAAAGCGGAAAGAACCGATGACGGATGCTTCTCATGTTCGTAATGCGATGGCTCGCTTCGACCAGGTGAAGGATGTGAGCGACACTGAACGAGACGAGGCCTTTGCGAATATCCAGGCTGCGGCAAGACATTACCAAATCGAGATGCCGGAAAAGCGCTGGCAGGACCTTGGCAAGAAGCCGCATACATCCAACCCCGCACACAAGGCTAAGTGAAGGCGGACGGACGGTGCGTTGCGCGGTGGGTCCTGCCGGCAGCGCGCGAAAATCTTACCAGCCGTATCTGGCACCTTGGCGCGCCGAATGTTCCGGAGAGCTGATGACAGATCAGACCACGGACGTTGACCTGGCACTAGCGCGACTAAGGCAGGCAGGTCATGCTGTTCACGTTATCGGGCCTTTCTCGAACGGGCACCGGCTCGTCGAGGTCGATGAGGTGCTGCGGAATCACCACGAGATCATGGCCCTGGCAGACGCTTTAGAAGCTGATCGCGAGAAAACGGGCATATGAAAAGATTTAACGCGCCACGGCTTCGAATGGTAGAAACAGCCGAAAGGTCGTACCAGAACAGGGGCTGCTCTCCGAACTGCGCATCGCTATCCGTCCGTGGTGCCGATCGATGATCTCTTTGCTGACCCAAAGTCCAAGCCCCGTTCCTCCGATGCCCTGGTCGTGTAGAAAGCTTCGAAGAGCTTCCGTTGAACTTCCGGCGACATGCCACCTCCAGAGTCTGCCACGGTGAGCACAATACCTCTTCCGCCGTTTTGCCAGTTGCGGCCTTCCTGGCTGTGCAACAGCAACCTGCCCCCAGTTGCGTGAAGAGCATCGATAGCGTTCCCTACCAGATTGACGAGTACTTGCCTGATCTCGCCCTCGAAGCACTCGACGGGGCGCGCCTTCCTGTCCCTGCGTTGTACCTCGACGCGCGAGTTGATGATCCTGCCCTGGAAGACTGAAAGAACATTGTCGAAAAGATCCGCGCCGCATACCCGGGTCGGTTTGTAGATCGTGACTAGCTCCTGCCCCCAAAAAAGGACCGAAGGAAATGGCGATAGCAAGATGAGGTTTACGAGAGAGACGAGCGTGTCCGACCAGCCCTCACGCTCACCTAATGGCGTTTCACGCCAATCCTTTGCCCGAATTCGGTCAGACATTCCGCCCGTTCCCCTGATGAGCTCGCCTCGACTGCTGGCTGGGGCTGATCTTCGGGTTGTGGCTCTGGGGTAATCACTACCTGTGCAGGCCCTTTCAGCAGTCGAGTTCGGCCGAGGGTAGGCCTTCTCTGCTTTGAAGGCCGAGCTCTTTAAAGGGCACTTCACGCAGAGTGGCCTGAAGTCTGAACAAGACAGTGAATACATATGCTCGTTCTAAGTAGCAGACAGCTCATCAATCACTCAGTAGTGAGCGATTGGTCACAGGTTCGCCAGCCGCCAGCGCCGCAAAGGTTCTCCGACCAACGTGATCAACAGGATGGCTCCCATAATGATGAGGCCATCCTCAAGGCGCTGCATGGTGCCTGTCGCCACCATCAACGTAGTCGAAAGGGCAGCAGGCTGCGTAGCCTTGGCCAGCAGGGTTCCAGCAACGGTGAACAGTGTCGCGATCACGGCGGCCCACACACGTACCCAAGTTACGCTGTTGCTGATGGTAACCACCGGCGCACTCCAGGCATGTGTGACAGCGAGCGCGAGAAAGCCGGAGGTTACACCGACAAGGTGACCAACGATGACGTTATAGGGCGTTGCACTTTGCCGATCGGGCGTTTCCGTGATCTCGTACGCTGTTGGTCCGAGGCTCGCAAAGAAGAGTGGTTTATGCAACAGCATGGCTGCCATACCGGCGACCAGGAGCAGGCCGGCTTCACACAGCGGCGCCAACAACACGTCTCTTTTCTTTCCAGGTTGCGGCATTGGTCTCCAGCTACTTCGAGGGGCGGGCGTCTGACGTGGCATTTGCTGAGGAGCCAACGACCTTGTCTTCGGCTACCTGCTGCTTCGGCTGCGATTCAGCATCGATCTCCCTTTCAAGGAAGTAGTTCAAGGCCGTCCGGATCGCCGCGATAGCAGCCAGGTTTTCGATGTCTCTCCACGTCGGGGTCAGCGCCGTATTCAGGATGTCGGCTGCGAGTTCGAATTCAAGCGCCAGCGCCAGCCAGCGGGCCATCGTGAGGCGCACCTCATTCTTCTGTTGTGGCGTGGCACTGCGCCGGAAGAACAGAAGTAAGGCCTTGACCGTAGCCTGCAGCGCTGCAAGCGATATCACCAAGGCCGCGGCGAACTCCACACTGCGGCCGGCATACTCAATAAGAACGCGGGAGAACTCAAAGAAATGATTATCCATGGGCAGCTAGGCAATTGCGCTCCGGTTGGCAGCCGACAAGGAATCGTGGGCGCGATGATCTAGTCTCTGCAGCGTTTTCCAAAGCACATACGCCGATACCGCAGTAGCGCCCAAGTGCACAACGGTGCGAACCGTATTGCGAAGATTCATGCCACATCTCCGATACCGTAGTGAAAGGCTGCAGCGCTTGCTTGCTCGACAACGAGACCCGTTGACCCAACCGCTCACGGAGCATCTTTGGGGGCTGTTGCAGTACAAAGAAGATCAACGTGGAAAGGCTTACTTCTTGTGAAAGGTATACTGCAATCCGGCTGCAGCCTGATATGTGTTCAGCGACGTTCCAGCGCCATAGGTGAAGGCGTACTCTGCCGGAATCACCTCCAGCGAAACATGGTGCACCAGCAGAATGTCAGCGCCAGCAGCCAGCTCAAAGGTAGGCTGTTCTTGTATTCCGCCGGAGGCGCTGGCCCGTGTCACACCGCCAAGAGGCTGGAGAAAGGGTTTGACCCTGGGATCATCCCTACGCAGCTCCACTGTAAGTCCGCCGAGGTAAACGTGTTCATTCACCCCACCCCCGGTATAGCTGCCCCAATAACTTTCGTGGGAAAAGGCCACCCCGAGCCTTGGAGTGACCTCCCAGTTCACGGTGCCATACCATCCGTTCACGTTCGCAAAACCATTGTCCTGGTCGGCGTAGGCGTAGTTCCATCCAAGCGACAGATCGATTGGCCTGGTCTGTCCATGACATGGCAGGCACATCCCCATCAACGCGGACCCGGAAACAATGATGCGCTTCACGTGGACCGACTCAGTTTTCCACTGCCTTCAACTCACTCAAAGCCTCGGCGCCGGGCATACTCAGCACGAGCTTGCCCCCGCTAATCGAAGCGACCTTGTCCAGCTTCAGGTAGTGGTGGTCCCCGTGAGCCGCTGGATCGTTCTTCGTGAGCTTGACACCCAGGTTGTCGACAGTCCCAACATGCTGGCCGTCTGAGCCAACGACCTCCATATGCTCCTCGATCTGCGATGCGTCCACCATAAATGTTTCCTTCTTGTCTGTTGTAAAAACGAGCACGTTTGCTTCTGACCGGCCGAACGCCCCACAAAACTTGTCCGCCGACGTTCTCTCTCCCGCGCCAGTTAGGAGCTGGCTGCGGCTGCCTGCGGGTTGGCCTGCTGCGAGATGGATGTGAGTCGCTGATCCGTCTGCTTTTCTTCCTCAAGCGTCTTTTCCAGAAGACTCACGTGCTGCTGAAGTCCCAGCACTTTTGCCCAGTCCCTCGCCGAGCCATAGGAGGCAATCTCATAGTGCTCAATTTTCTGAGCTGTGGCCAACAAGCCCGCATCTCGCACCGGCCCCTCGCTGGACTCACGGACGATGTTCTCGCCCGAGCCGATCAGTGCAGCGCACACGGGATCTTTTTTATCGTCCGCGTCTCCGGTTAGCTCCCCGAGAATCTGCTTCAGCCGGTCCGCTTGCACCTTTGTCTGTTGCTGATGCTGCTCAAAGGCCTGAATCAGCTGAGTGTCCTGAGCATGCTTGATCATGCTGTCCAGGCCCGTTACGATCTGCTCTTCGGTCGAAAGAAGGTACTGGAGTTGTCCGGTGTATAAAGAGCGCAAAGTGTCATAGTCGTTCGGTGTGATGAGGCCCATAGATACATCTCCTGGATGATGTGAAGTTGTGAACACGCAGCAACCATCACGACACAGATCGTGTAGGACAACGTGTTGCATTGCAGAGTTGGGGTATGTGCCAGACTTTTTAAGCAGACTGGTGCAAGCACGATGCTAGTGACTGCCTACAGAGCACCTCTCGTTCGTTTACGTCTATGTTTCCCGTCGAACGAACTGGCGGAGCTGGTCGTGGAAGGCGTCTCGGGATGAATCACGAGACAATCAGCGTGCTGTCTAATGAGTTGCGAATGGACCGGAAAGCGTTGGCTCACGAAGCTGCGCTCGAGGAAACCGCCAGTTTCCTCATAGGGCAACAAGTCTGCCTTCGCGTGGCTCCAATAGAAAGGCACGATCGCACGCACATCCTGTATCGAGAAGAATCATGGCAGAGCGCAACGAAGAAGGCACGGGTCGTCACAAGCATAAAAGTTCAGAAGAACCATTCCCCCACACCGAATCCTCAGGTGCCAAGGAAAGAAAAGGGAGCAGCGGCAAGGGAGAGGAAGAACGCTCCGGAGAGAAGGCAGGCGGCGAGAGTGGAAGCGAACTGAAGGCTCGTGAATATACAGGGCCGGATGGAGAAATCCACCACCATACCAAGGCTTACCAAGAGCAGCATGAGGGGAAACATCCTGAATCAGGCGGAGCCAGCCACGGTTCTGCGGATCGCAGTTCGAAACGTGAGAGCGGCGGCGAAAGATCTAAGACTGAATCTCCCGAGGAGCGTCATGAGCATCAGGAGCAGGGCGCACAGAAGCGCGGAGCGGAGATCCGCAAAGAACACGGCCATTAGCTATGAATCCAGGGTGCCGCTAGGCACCCTGGATTTCCATTTCGCAAGGGCTAATCCTGATGTCCATAGGGGACCGCGAGGTACAGAAACCATTGGAGAGTTCGTATCCGTGCTCCTGCCCCATAATGGAATGCCAAGTTGATGGTGAGTTGACGCAACGCCCGGTTCGGAAACGTCGTCCTAGGTTTTCAGGTGCTCAAACACCTGCTCGCCGCCCATCCATCGCCGAGGGTACGTTAGCAAGCCCGGTTCTGAAACTTGAGAGCTCGCTAACCGTGGTCTGAGATCGCATAAAACGTAAGTGCGTGAACGGATTACCTCCCTGGAGCGAAACCATATGTTTTATCAGGACGGCAAGACGCAGTTTCCCATACGCGTGGAGAAGCCGGATCCGCTCTATGCCAAGATGCTGCAACAAGCATTGGGCGGTATCGAGGGCGAAATGCGGGTGTGCCTCCAGTATTTGTTTCAGGCCTGGAACTCACGCGGTCCGAAGAAATACCGAGACATGCTGTTAAACACCGGTACAGAGGAGATGGCCCATGTCGAGATGTATGCGACAGCCATCGCGTTAAATCTTGAAGGATCGCCGGCAGTTGTGCAGGAAGAAGCTGCGAAAAGCAATCCTATGATCGCTGCCATCATGGGCGGTATGAGCCCCCGTCAGTATCTTTCGGGTGGCATGGGAGCCTTGGCGGCAGACGCTGAAGGCAATCCCTTCAATGGATCTTGGGTTGTGGCCAGCGGCAATATCGCGGCAAACATGTATTCCAACGTGAATGCAGAAGCAACAGGGAGAGCTTTGGCGTGCCGGCTCTACTCCATGACGAACGATGCGGGCATGATCGAAATGCTCAAG
>JAUCNM010134789.1:0-10605 GCA_032353575.1 Pyrrhura devillei | reverse complement strand
TTATGATATTATCAAATTCAACATTGATGTCAAAGATAGTCAAAATTAGCTATCTGAAAAAAAAAAAAAAACCATTAATCAAAAGAAAATTACCATAATCTCAAGAGACAAATTAAATTTTTATATAAAAAAATTAACCTTTGTCCGTACTTGACAAGATTATTGTTATGATTTAAAAAATAAAAATATTAGAGAAGTTTTGTATTTTAAAAAACCAAAAAAAAAAAAAAAAGTTTTTTGTGTTTTGATTAAACACATACAACATATTTGTTAATCAAAATGGATAATAAAAATTTTATGCATCTCTTTTAATATAAATAACGAGAAACGAGCATATGACAATCCTTTCTTCATCCTTGGTATTATTTTTTGTCAAAAGAAACCTTACATACCCTTAACAAATTCTCATGTGTAGCTAATCAGTTAATATCCTCATTCTTATTCATTTACTTTCATTTTAATTTTCAATCCAATTGTTTTTCTCGATATATTTTTTTACGGCATGTCCTAAATAATGTTGTATGTATTGATGAGTTTCAAATTAAACCCATTAAATTATAATTTGATATGTATTGATAAGTTTCAAATTAAACCTATTAAGTTATAATTTGATCCCAAATTTTTTTTTTAAAAGGTTCTTGAACTTTTTAAAAGGGTGCAAAACGATCCTTTTTGTTTATGGATGCTAAAATTTTAACAAAAAGTATTATGCTAATATCACACGATTTGCTATTTGAGGGTAATTAAGAAAAGATTTATATGATGTAACTTATATGTTACATACGTGATTTATTTTATCAAATTTTTAAGTGTCGCTAATAAAAAAAAACTAAATTACACTAATTTAAAAAAATCACCAAATTTTTAACTGTTTTTAATAAAAAAAAAGACTAAATTACACTAATTTAAAAAAATTAATAGTTTATGGACCTTTTAACAAAAAAAAAAAAAGAAGAAGAAGAAGAAGACGAAGTAGCATCAAAATGGTGCATTTTTTTACTTTAAAAAATGAACAGTACAAACTAATGAACTCTTTTATATATGTATGTATAGAAAGGCATAAAAAAAATCGACAAAAAGATCTATTTAATAATATGTGTATATATCGACATATACATAAATCTTTGGTACGCTGCGACACCAATACTCCAAAATAACTCGTGCATGCATTTAATAGACAAAAGCTTTAGGCCAGTAAATCTTGAGAATTGTAGGTTGACAACGTACACTTCTTAGTTGAGAATCTGCATAGAAACACAACCACAATTGTTTTCCTCTCTGGAACAATTAAGGTTTTTTTTGGCATTTAATTTTAACTTCAATCAAACTGTATTTTTTATCTTTTTTTTTAAATCAATAAAATTTAATCAATTCCAAGTTAAAAATTTCATCTCCAACTGATAAACCAAACGTAAATTAAGACAATGCTGATTTTAGTTTGCTGTTACACTATAAAAGGAAACATCAACTCTTACAAAAGAAACAAATAAAAAGGCTCTGGCTAGTTAAATGATTACGCGCGAAACGAAAAAGTTTTGCTCTGCGGTCAAAACAAAACATCTGTAAATACGAAGAGACTGAAGACAAGAGGACTTGCTTCCCAAGGAAACAATTAACAAAAATTAAGACTAAAGTAGTTTGTAGAGGTCCAAAGCCCGTCCTAGGCCACAACCATATGAATGCTTTCGCCTTTGCCGCTTAATTCCTCTATGCAAAGGCTTAGCCAGTAAAACGATCGCATCCCCCAAAAAAAAAAAAAAAAAAAAAATTTTGGAATGTCTTTAAGACGTAAATAAGAAGGATCTGTAAAAACAAAGAAACTAGAGACGAGAGCACTTGCTTCACAAAGAAACAAGGTGTAACAAAAACATACTCATGCCTTTCTCTTAATTCCTCTCTAATTGTTTGCTCTATTCTTCCATTTAAACTTTTTTTTTTTCCAAGTCTTTTCTTAATTTAATTTTCCTTTTATATGAACTGTAGTGAATACTTCAATTCAATTACCAAGCTTGGGAACAGGCAACTGTTATATGACTTTAATTAAATCATACAGATTGACGAACGATTCTTTACTGCATATTTTGAAGATGTCTATAATGGTTCATATATTGTCTGCTTTGATGTCCAAATTTGCATCCATCCACCTTGTCTGCAAACCACGAGCTAATATAAGGATAAAACAATAATGCAAAACCTTATACGTAATGATGAGATCTGAATACACAAACATTGAATAAGTAAAAAAGTTTAATAGATCAACATAACGCAGACTTCTATAGCCAATAAATACATATAAATGTCCCTCAAGAGAATAGACAGTTTCACATCTGTAGCAGGTTATAATATTTTTTAGATGTATAATTATTCAACTCGATTTTTGTTTTTTTTTTTTTTGTCCAAAAGTCCTTAAAAACACATTGTTAAGATTGTGCTTGCATGTTATATTGGAAAAAATCAAACGATGTAAAATTTCTATTGATTTCAACAAAACAGAACCCACAGCCATAGTGTTTCTAGAGCAAGCAACATTACTTGTTCAGTAAAAGCAATCTGTTGTTCAGATGAGATACCGTATACCTTTTAAGCATTTACTAAGAAAATCATTTCCGTTAGATATAACCACAAAGCTGTCAATTAGTATCGGATAAGTCTACAAGAAAAAAAATATATCAGAAGAACAATGGTAAACTATACTTTTTCATCTCATTTACCCTTAATAATTTTGCTTAATCAATTAAAGCTTTGTTTGGTTTTTAGGTTGAAATCTAACAAAACTATACTTTTTTATCTTAATTTTTGTCTTTTTCTGAAAAATCAACAAAATTTTTAATTAATTTTTAAATAATCAATCAACTCTACTTTAAAATTTTCAACTCTAACAAACTTACCAAACGGAGACTAAGATGTATTCATTCAAAGACCTGAAAGGTGAATGCAATGAACAAATTAATAAACATAAGAACGATTAAATTAGTGCAAAGGCCAGACCGGCTTCAAACTGAAAGCTTTAACATCAAGTAACAAAGGAAGAAACGGAGAAGGTGATGGGCTTTATATATTCAACCTTTTTTCCCCTTTTCTTTAATCTACTCGTGATAAATATGGGGTAAGACAGTCTTTAACCATTAATAATTGACGTGGCATAGCTAAGTGAACAACACTGGGCAACTCTGTTTCTAATTTAACCGAAAGAAAAAATTGAAAATGTTATGAAGTTGAGATATGGATGACAAAAATTAAATTTATCCACACAAAAAAAAAAAAATCTAACTCTAATCATTGGGCACTAGAAAATTAGAAATGCTGATCAGGAACACCATTTAACATGACGTCCATCATCACAGTCTTTTTTTTCTTTTCTTATTGTACTTGTACAGTTCAGTAGAGTTCCTATCACTTGCACTATCACCCGTTAGAAAGCGTGGTAGTTAAGTAGTTTATCTTAGAAAGTGTGGTAGTTTTGTTTTTGAGAATTATGTTTCAATAATTAAGATATATGACTCATAAGTCATGCATAAGTCACAACCATAAATGCCGGGGGGGAAAAAAATCCTCAACCGATAGACATATGACATCGCAATTAATTTTCTTTTGGAAACTCCCTAGTACCTATGTACTATGAATTTTGTAGGGTCATTTTAATTTGAGACTCGAAAATTGTATTGTGAGAAATGTTAGAGTCATCCTAACAACCATCTTCTTTGTCATTCTGTATATATTTATTTTACCATGAATTGTTCCTATTAAAAAAAAAAAAAAGAAGAAGAAGAAGAAGTCATAGTACATGGGTATTATAATTGTTCTTGATTTTTTATTTGTAAATTTTGTTAAATAAGTAAATATATGCTGTCGTATAGTTCAGTAAATATGCTTGTAAGAGAGAAACGTCATGACAAAATGTTAAAATGACAAGTTATGTTGGGGAAATTGTCCATTATTCTTTGAATTATGTAATTATGTATATCTTGTTAATTTATTTCATGAAATTAATTCACGAACTATTGATTTTAGGCATTTTAGTCTCTTACATTTAAATTTTTTGAAACTTAAAGTAGATAATCATGTGTCAATTCCGTGATAGTAAGAAATTTTACAAAAACAATTACACTAATTAAGTAGAAAATGTCCTCTTTATTATTGTTAAAAATAAATAAAATTAGTTCTATTTGGGGCAACTATTTGCCTCAATTTAGGCTATTTGATTTGAATGTCTCATTCAAATATGTGTTTAGAATTTTCACATCTGAAATAAAGCATTTGGATGTCCATTTTATAAATTCAAATATTTCTGTTTAGACGTACAATACTAAATGTTAACATCCAAATGTTTAGATGACAATCAGAATGTTTCTATTCAAATGTTTTTATCCGAATGTTATAATTCGGATGATTTCCGAAATAGAGGCTAAGACATTCTGCACTTAATAAAATTATTTATTATTCAAAATTTACGTGATAAGAATGCGACTATATTTCATATATCTTTAGTCACTTTAAGGTTCAAATTAGTCTTAATAATAAGTTGAAATCCAACACAAACTTACTGTATCGCCCGACATAGAGGCCCCTTACAATACGGTTGAGGTTTTTCATTTAATTAAGAATAAAATTGTGTCGTATCCACCCTTTAGAAGTGAAGTAGGTATGATTTATGGTGTAGAAACTTGATCCAACTGTCTCCGTACCAATAATGTATTAACCTTACAATTTTCTCTACTTTTTTTTTCTTTTTCTTTTTGGAGTTCACTTTTTAAGATAATGATTTATGGGACTCGGAAGATTAATGTCGACGAGGCGGTAAACGAAACACTTGACTATATAGGAGTTCGGGTCGTTATACGTGATGGTTTTGGGGTAGTAGTGGCTGACTTGGCTTGGAAAATTTTTGGTAAATTCTCCCCATACGTGGGCGAATGTCTGGCGGTGAGAGAAGGACTTTACTTAGCTCATCCGTGTGGCATGAAGAAGTTCGTGGTGGAATCAAATGCGTTAAATTTGATCAGGGCCATTCATAAACCTATGTGTCGAGCACCGGAGGCTAACATCATTGATGATATTCAAGATTTGATGATGAGTATTGGTAGTGGCATTATTTGCTATGTTTTCCCCCAATGCGAATGTTGTAGCCCACTATTTGGCTAGTTATGCCAGTTTTTGCTCTGTTGATTGTGTCTGAATTGAATTCTTACCTAAACGGTTAGGAGTTTTTGTAATAGTTAATTTGGCTACGTTTCATTAGTTAATAAAATCCAGATTTCCTATCAAAAAAAAAAAAAAAAGTCATGTCATTAATATAAATCTCCAAAAAATAACTCTTAACATAAATGTCCAACATCACATTTGCAGGCGGAATGTACGGTCAATTTGTATTATGGGTCATCAGGTCATCTTTATTACATAAACTTTAAAGTAAGATGTAGAAAGTAAACAAAGAGAAAAAAAAAAAGAATGGTTCAACCGTAATATGTAAAAGTAGAAGAATACTTGAGAGCATGAACAAAGAGCAAGGGTTTCCCATGACCGAGTATTGGGCATGAAATAGGTGTGTTAAGTGATGTGAAATCGTCTCATGTCATGAGAGAAATGATCATGTGTGTAATTTGTATCTCCTTGTAGAAGGCTGGTGGCATATGGTTTCCTGTTTTCTTCTAGACTTCGTTCTGTTGAAATCTTGAACATCCTTTCATTATCTTGAATAGTATAAACTTTTCTAGTAGATTTATTTCTATGAAAATAGGGTGGCAACAATTTGAATAAGATACGCCATTGAATTCCTAGAATGGATGGTTTTAAGGACGACTTTAGAATATGCTCGGAGTTGGTGGACGTGATGGAGACTCCATCACAATATAGTTCACATCAACTCTCAGAGCTATAGTCGTACTAAATCGATCCTCATATCTGGAGTTTAAATCAATCAATATATCTTATTAAAGTCGTCTGATCATGGCTGACATATGGTCTTTGTGGCACATTTAGGTTGCTGGAGGTCTAGAGCTAATCTGAGTTGATACATGAATGGCTAAAAGTTGAAATACAAAATCAATCCTCATCAACATGTAATGTCTGACTTTCTCATTTAGGGGGGAAAAAAGTCAAATTCTAGATTTTAGGAATTAAAATAAAAATGAGACATATTCTGGCGGCAGAACAAGAAATCGTAAGTGGATGAGTAGATTATTTGGTCTTTCCTCTTTGTAATAGGGTTAATATTAAAGTAAATATAATAGTTATCTGTAAGTATTATTAATAATTTCATTTTTGCGTTTTATTAATTTTAATCGAACTAATTACAGCTGCACATCTTTTTTACTAATTGTATTGATTAAAAAAATATAAAAACACGAAAAACCATATTAGTCTTATTCATTCAGATGTTTCACCTTATGGATTAAAATCATTACTTTTTTATTTAAAGCATAAAATTGATCAAAATTTCTTATATCAAAGATTTTGTAGATTTGGCAGAATAGGACTTTTTAGTTGATTGGAAAAAAGAAAACCGTCTCAAAGTATTTTTGGTTTGATAGAATGACCATTTCACAATTCAAAATATCCAGTTATTTCTATGATTTGTTGGACAAAATATTTAAATGTAGAAACATATAGTTGTTCATATGAAATTGTTTTTTCCATCAAAATGGTTGAATAGTACTCATTACGAAGTGAACCCGCGGAATCATTTTGTTTTAAAAGATTTAACCTGACGTGATTAGAGAAAAGCAAGCATTTAAAAAATATTTTTGTCCGAATAAACTTTGTATCTCTGAAAAATAAGCTTATTGGATTTTAGAAAAGAATGTAAGCAGAAAAGGCCGGATAAATATATATTAGGTAAATTTGAAAATTTAAGCGTCACGAATTAGGACATGACTTTGAAACCAGGGAAAAAAATGAACAAGAAATTTCTTTTTTTTTTTTTTTGTGCTTGAAAAAAAAAAGGTTGTATATTTCTGCGATATAAAATGCAGAGTATATTGCTAAAAAAATTAAATTTGGAATATTAATTTGGCGAGGATAATTCCTTATGACTTTCTGTTTTTGTTTCATATATAATCAAAGTATATTTGAACTTCAAATGTTTGATAGGAGACCTAATCAAGAAAGAAAAAATAAAAAGTTGACGGTAGCCAAAGATAATCTTTAGCCAAAAAAATAAAAGTAGCCAAAGAAATTTCAAAAATAATATATATATATATAAGTAAAAACAATAAGAATGAAGTAAAGAGGCCAAAGTTGATAAATTCCTAGAAAACGAATATGGTGTAGAAAGTTCCTTCAAAAGATAACGTAGCAAGGTAAGAGAAAAGTCATCAAAAGAAAACGCTCACAAGGAATTGTAAAAGTTTAAAAAAATAAAAATAAAAAATAAAAAAAAACGTGAATTTGGAAAGTCATGGTAAAAGTTACTTTTACCATCATTTTTCAAAAAAAAAAAAAAACAAACAAAAAGGTCGGAAAAAAAATTTAATAAAAATAAAAATTGAAAGGGAGACGAAACAATAAAATTTTACAATAGAACGACATTTTTTTAAAATAAAGTGCAATAAAAAAAAATAGACAGCAGAACAATATTTTATCGATAGCATTTCATTCTAAATTATTTTTTTCTAGACTGGATTATGTAAATCTAGTTTATACGAGGGAACTTTTACAGTAGGATTTTTTATTTTTCACTATAGATATGAATTATTTTGTAATCTTTGGACGAGTTGATTTATATGTATCCACATTTACAAAATGTAGCACATTAACAAAGAATTGCCCAAATGATAGATCAAATCATTGCAAAATTAATTCAAAAAATTACACCACACTTGCACATGTAATTGAACTAGTTTCCATTCTTATCCTTTGATTGATTTGGGATAATCAAGTATTTATGGGTCTTCTTTAAGGCGGGTTGTGCAGAATTGTATTTTTAGGGAGCTGAATAGCATTATTATTTTTCAATTCAAAGAAGAAAAAGAAAAAGAAAAAAGAAAAAGTCATAGTACATAAGTACTTTAATTATATATTCATGATTCTTTTATTTGTAAATTTTGTTAAATACAGCAAATGCTATAGCGATAAGAATGGGAGGAAAGAGACAAGGAATGCGGGAAATAAAAAAAGATGGCAGGAAGTAGTGAATGGGAATTGCGGGGGTTCCAAGATGATTCTAGATGTCTTGGGAGAATTTGGTGTAATTTCCATGTTTAAGAGCAAGAATTGATGAAGGTTGTGTTTTTTTGCGCTTGTGAGGATGCCTCCTATTTTATAGATGGAGATTGGTAGCTTCAATTGTCTGATTTAGTGTAAATCTTGCCATATTTGCTTATTAGAAGTTACCTCCTTTGGTCTTGGTTGATTTTCTATTAATAGCTTGCCTTGTTAAATTGGGGAAAGTCCCTTTTTAGGCTAGATTCTTACCTTGATTGCTTGTACGAGTAAATCTGACAGGTTTCATGATTTTTCCATGCGAAGAATTTGGGAAGGTGTTTGATCTATGAATTGATTTCCTTGATTTACGATGTCACGTGGATGGTGAGAGATAAGGTATAAAATATAACCTCAACAAATAAGATATGTATCATTGAATTCTTAGAATGGATGGTTTTAGGGATGACTTTTAGAATATGCTTGAAGTTGGTTGACGTGATGAAGATTCCATTACAATATAGTCAGTAACGGAATCAGGATTTTATTTTAGCAGGATGGAGTTGACACTTTTAATATATATATATTTTTTAAATTTCTCACCATAATTTTTTTTTCTTTAGGTACTAACAATTTTTTTCCTTAATATTTTTCATCATTATTACAAAATACTAGTGGGATAAGTTCAAGAAAAAATTAAAAAGGCATATTGGAGAACAAAATTTTTAATGGGAGCATACTTCAAAAACTAAGTAAATTTATGGGTTCAAATTAGAGGTTTTAAAATGTTGTTGCCCCCACTCGGTTCCATGTAGTTCCGTGCATGAATATAGTTGATATCAACTCTCAAAGCTAAAATTATTCTGAGTCGATCCTAAAGTCTTGAGTTTAAACTAATCGGTATAACTTATTAAAATTGTCTATTCATGACTGATGCACATTTTTTGCTAGCAAGTTCAGGTTGCCGGCGCCGATCTGAATTGAAATATGAATGGCTAAAAATGGAGATACAAAATCTATCAGCATCAACATTTAATATCTAACTTTCTCATTTAGGGAGAAAAAAGTAAAATTCTTGATTTTAGGAATTAAAATAAAAATGAGAAATATTCTGGCGGCATCCATGGAGTTGGCCCTCTTTTAGCATGAGGAAAAGAATTCGTAAGTGGATGAGTAGGTAATTTGATCTTTACCCTCTGTTAATAGGGTTAATATAAAGTAAATGTAGTAATTAATTATCTGTAAGTATTATTAATAATTTCGTTTTCGAGTTTTATCAATTTTTATCGAACTAATTACAGCAGCACATCTTTTGTGCTGATTATATTAATTTAAAAATACAAAAATACAAATACAAAGTGACAGGAAGACTAAACAATAAAATGTTACAGTAGAACAAAAATTTTTTGTAAGGGAAATTGCATTAAAAAATTTACACAGCGGAATAATATTTTATCGATAGCATTTTATTTTAAATCCTTTTTTTCTATACAGGATTATGTAAATCTGGTTTATGTAAGCGAATTTTACAGTAGAATTTTAAATGTTTCACTATTGATATGAATTGTCTTTTAATGGTTGGATTGATTTCTTTAGATCTGATTTATGTTTTTCCATGTTTATAAAATGCAGCAAATTACTCCAAGTGATAGATCAAATCGATGAAGAATTAATCCAAATTGTAAAACTATTAGCTCTTATTGGTAATGAAAAACATGATGTCATCGGAGTTCACATAATTATTCTAAAATTTTATAAGACGTAACGGATAATTTCCAAGTAATATATCAAGTCGTTAAATAAGTATATCCAAATAGTCAAAATAGATAGGAGTTCTTAAGATAAAGAAATAGTAGGGTCAATGACAATTGTCAACATGGCCAATTCAATACAAAACGTAGTTGAGGAATTTTCTCTATCTTCACTTCGATGCTTTTTCTTCTTCTTCAAATTCTAGAGAACGTACGGCGGCCAACCAACTGCGGAATTCCATTGAAGGAGAGAAAATGTGAATGGTTTATCAACAGTTTCGCAGGTCCATGGTCATAGCATAATCGAGGATTTGACGGAATTATCGAGATTTTGATTTATAGATAATGTTGATGTCGAGAGGTACTTCAGAAAAAAATCGATGATAACCACATATCATCTAGATTGATATTCAAAAATTAGAATTGAAGTTGATAACTTGATATCCTAATATTCTTGATCTACTTTTGTCATAAATTTTGAGAATAAAAATTATGAATTAATTTTTTTGTTAATTTGAAAACATGAAAATCCAATATTAGAATTATAAACGCAAGTACTTTTGTGGTTGCAGGTACAATTTAACAGTAATAAAGTGATTCCACCTAAAGGTGTAGAATTCAAATCCCCCTACCCCAAAGTTAAAAAAATAATAATAATAAATAAATAAAATAAAAAAGCCGCAAGTATTTTGGTGCTAAATTAGGTACCAAGTGC
>JAUCNM010134465.1:0-10714 GCA_032353575.1 Pyrrhura devillei | reverse complement strand
GGTTACGGGGCAGCAATCCGTGGCGCATCCCATGCCGGAAGACCGCACTCATGATGTTGCGGACCTTCTGCCTGGTTCCCTTCTCCAGGTTGTGCGGCGGCCTGCCGAGCTTCGCCAGCCAGTCCTCCACCACAACCGGCTCTATTTCTTTAACCGGGCACGAGCCCCACCTCGGGACGATCCACCGCTTCAGGTAACGGCGGTACGCCTCCAGGGTAGAGTGCGACTTCGGCTTCCTCGCCTCGCTCTGGTCTGGATCAAGTTCCCTGGCCGTGAAGTGCTCGGCAAGTGCCTGAAAGGTCATGCCGAGCACCGACGAGTAAGGGGTTGTGCTGTTGATGTTTATGCGAAGCTCCTCGGCGGCCCTGGTGGCGGCCGTCTTGGTGCGGAAGTCGAGGACGGTTCCAATCACGCGACTGTTCTCCTTCCTCGAACCGTCTGCCCTGGTGTCCAGCCAACGGAACACCCAGACATCCGGTCCTTTCTTCCGCGCTACGCGACGAATGCTGCCTTGCTGATAGCGTGCTCTGCTCAATTCGGTTTCCTCCGATTCGAGCGGCACGGATGGCCCTCCGAGTGTACCTGTCCCTGCATCCAGTCATGAACCTGGGAAGGCAGGAAGCGCCAGGTCTTCCGTACGCCCCCGCCGAGCGGGTAGGCGGGAAGAATCCCGTCCCGTGCCATCTGCTGGACGGTCCGGTGATCGATGCCGAGCATGCGCCCGATCTCACTGGCGTCGACGAAGTACTCGTGGGTCCCCTGGGGCGGGACGAAATGGTTCCCTGTGGCAATCATGTATGTCTTCTTGTTGTGTACCGCCGGTTGCTGCGGCGGGCGCACCAGGCGCGCCGGTGTCGCTGGCTACAAAATCTCTCGGCACCCAAGGGGAGCCAAATAGTCGGCAAGAGGAACCGAATGCAGTTTCGCAGCAGGCGAGGCGGAAACGCAGGAGTATGAACGTAAGTCATTGCCGGCATTTGTCTTAGGAAAAGTGGAATACTTGCAGATATGCAAGTATCGAATGCAAGTGAATACAAGCTGCTGGATGTTATGGCGCTCCCCGGCACTCTCTTTTTCCTGCTTACCGCACCGGAACTGCGACGGCAGGGATTGTCGTTTCTTGCTTTGCATATCCTGCGACGCACCCTCGATGAGCGCGAGATTACCGAGTACCAGATGCGTACGGAGACCGGTTTGCCCTATTACGAGCTCAGCAGGGTCTGTAAGCTCCTCGTCAAAGCCGGCCTTGTGGAAGCCCGGAAGTCGGCGCAAGATCGCAGGGTTCGAGTCCTGACTGAGGCGGTATTGGGACGCAAAGTATACGAGCGCGTGCTTTCAGCTGCAGCGGACAGGTTGTCTGAAGGGATCCCGAATCAGGGGCGGCTTAGGCGCACGAGCGAGGCTACGGAGCACTTTCGTGCAGGTAACAGAACGCTTGCAGGTCCTTTCCCGCTCTCCTTCTTCGACTCGGACCTGTTCGAATCGGAACAGAGGCCCCAGAGGAGGGCAAAGAAGGCGGAGCAACCTCGTAGCTGAATGGCGAGATCAGAAGCTCATTTGAGCCTTTTGTCACGCTTTGCGCCTGCCTTCTTCGAAGCATTTACCCTCCCCTTTCCGTGTTCGCGGCTGAGGCTTTGAGGAAGTCTCTCTGCTAGGGCTCCAACCGCAGCGGCTTGTGAAGCCTGAAGGGACAGCGTGTACTGAGACCGCAGTTCGCGGTAATGGTTCGCTAGGGAAACAAGGGGGGCGGGGTGCCTCGATTGCGGTAAGCCAGCCGGAGCTTGAGCGATTTTGGCAGCGGATAGTTTCAGCATCTCGACTGCGAGTGAGTATGCGCCTCCCTCCGAGATCGCCAGTAAAGCAGTCCGCAGGTCTGCTTCCAGATCGCCCGATGGTCCTTGGTCGACTAAGGCCCTCCACTCACTTCTCAGACGCCGCTTCCCGGCCATGGTGATTTCGTACTCTGTTCGCCCACGTGCAATTGGCTTTGCCGGGCAAAGGAGCCCTGCTTGCAGCAGACGTCGAATCGCAGGGAGCGTAGCACCTTGAGAAAGGTTAGCCTCTCTCTGAAGTCCATAAGGGTGGGATACGCCACTTTTGACTAGCGCCAACACGAAAAGGTCCAGATCGCTCCTGCGGCGCTGGTCATGGATTTCGCGCATGTTTCTTCAGTATACGAACGACTAGTTTAGCAACGGAATCTCAGGATTGACCTTCGCAGTCCCGATCTGCAGTCATTTTCTCAGGTCGCTCTTAAGCAGATAAGGCTAGAAGGTCAGTTCACGTTCTGTGACGTCGAAGCGCCCCGCCAAAGGACTGACAATGTCGTAGCAGACTCGCCGAACGATCCCTCTGGCAGCGCCCCATACGTAGGAATAGGGTCTAAGAAGGTGAGATCACAGCTGTCAGACAGGCCACCACTCGGCATGGCGTCGATGGCATTAGAGACCAGGCTGCTCAACACTTGCCGAATCTCCCCCTCGAAACGATCGACCGAGGCGTTAAGACGATGCCGTTCTTCTACCTGAATACGAGCGTTCACGATTCTGCCCTGATACACGGAGAGCGTTTCGCGAAATAGATCCGTTGCCTTCGGTACTCTTCGGCTTGCGTCAACAGAGTTCGCATCGAGAGCGTACGGGACGTCATTGATGGACATTGAGGCCGCCGCAGTCCCCACGGCTTAGCTGTGCCTCATGTCCTGCCCCCGCAAGAGTATCACCCGATAGGGGTATTCTCGATCGTCTATGTGGCACGCTATCGTCTTTCGACCTGCACGCCCGATACTTGCTGTGGCAGCTCCGCTTGCAGGTGAGGGGGCGTCGTGAAGAATCTAGGTTTCAAGGCTTGGTGCTTGATGGCTATTGGACTAGTTGTCTGGGCTATCTTCATCGTTGGTGGTCGACATGTGTTCTCGGATGTGTAAGGCAAGCTCAAGTAGGCTCAGCAGAGCGATATTGAGCTCGGTTCGTCGACAGAGTTAAGATTGAGAACCAGCAAAACCTAGGTGCACATTATTCTTGCAGCGTGTAGTTCGAGCTAGAAGCGCGTGTAGCGGTTAGGGCGAGCTCCGTCGAGCGTGTCATATTCTGTACTGCTCCCGAATGGGTACATATCAACGCGGTTCAGAACCGGCTTGCGTTGTAGCCTCTGAAGCTGGCTCCGTGTCGTCCGTAGAACTGCGGACACGGCTGTGCAGACGGAGCGCAAAAGATTGCGTAGAGGCTCCCGTTAGCTGAATGGTCATAGACGCTGCAGATGCGAGGCTTCACCGATCGATCGAATATGGACACATTCGAGTCTGATTGTTCGGTGGCAACCTGATGGCCCTCTACCGGCGACTCGCGACGGAGACATAGTAGTCCCCTGAACGTCATCGCTCTTTAGCAGTGTTCAGTTCCAACATAGTCTCCACGCACATGCGCCTGACTGCATGCGAGGCGTGTGTGTCAGCTCCCTGCAGCACCTTGATCCACCAAGCCGCCCGGTCGGGAGCTGCCACGAAAGACTTGAGACACAACTCTGAACTGAAATGCACCCGAAGCGCTCAAAGACTAGCAGCGTGTAGTCTGCTCGAACGGAGAGCGTAGGGGCTTCGGCTCAGAGCAAGACGCCGTTCAACGACGGTAACTGGTCGAGCTCGTCGCAAGGTAACCATCTGCCGTTCCCTCGCGCCTTGAGGCAAAATCTAGGTCGAAAGGTGACTACGCGACGCGCGGGCACTTAAGGCCGTGTGCGCAAGCCAACTCCCTTCGAGGTCTCTATGTCTCCTAATGTGAAAGTCTGCTTTTCGATGAGAATGGCCCGTAGCCAAAGAGCGTCTTGGCACGAGGGGCGAAAACGACGGGTCGACGCGCGTACCCTTGCCGACATGCGAGTGCCGCTGAATAGACCTGTGTAGTTTGGTTCACCATGTTTTCAATGGAGCACCGTTCGACTATCTTCATATATTCTGCGCGTAAGGCAACGCGAATGGACTCGTTGCTGACGAGCTTCTGTACCGCAGCGGCGACCGCTCCCACCGAATCCTCGACCACGGTCAGATCCTCTAGATGTTTGCCAAAGATGGTCCGTGAGCCGGCATTGAAGGTAGCGACAATAGGCACTTGTGCAGCTACTGCTTCAAGGAGGCAATAGGGCGACGATTCGTACCTACTGGTATGAACCAGGACATCCATCTCGCTCAACAAAGGCACCGCGGGGACTGACCCTGCCCATTCGACTCTTCCAGCTAACCCCAGGCTCTCCGCCATGGTTTGAAGCGAAGGCAGTAGTGGTCCGTCACCGATGACGAGGGCTCGTGCGTTCAGACCACGAGCAACGAGGCTACTGAAAACCTGTAGGAACAACTCAGGGTTCTTCTGATGTACAAGGCGGCCTACGAAGCCCAGAACGAGGTCTGAACCTACTCTTGAAGATCTGCATCGCACTTGCAGTGCTTGGATCCCCTTGCTATCCACGCCGTTGGGCACAAGGAAAAGGCTCTGTGGTTTAGTCCCGAGCGTTTCGCTGTAAGTTCTTTCATCCTCAGACACCGCGATTGTAGCGTCATAAGTCCTGCCTAGAAGGCGTTCCGCTTGAAAAATCGCATCTCGACGCCAACCCGAGAGGGTTGGATCCATGCCGCGGTAAGCATGTGGAGTGAAGACACAAGCGGCGACTTGATTGCGAACGCCACGCCCGATAACTGCTGCCTTTGTAGAGTGGGCGTGGAGAATCGAGGGGTTCTTGTATTTTGCGATCCGCTGCCTCAGCTCATGGACCGCGCGCACGTCGCTTATGTGAGGAGAGCGACGAACATCCAGATAAGTCACATGTTCTGGCGGAAGAGCAGCGACCTCCGTTGTGAATGTGCCTTCGATACGTCGCTGGGAAAGGATGAGATGAGCTTCCAAACCCTTGTTGCGGAGTCCAGCGTAGAGGTCGAGGACATGTCGCCCAGAACCACCTCCACCTGTTTCCAGCAACAAATCTATTCTCATATTTGACAGCGCGGACATAAGAACCTTCCGGTGATTCAGTTGGTAATGAGCGGCAGGGAGACTATCTACACGTGCAGGCAAATCTACAGTTTGCCGAGCTAACCTCTAGATGCTGTACGCATTCCGAGTTTGCCCATGCTCAAAATGCACCTTCTTGCAAAAGCACGATTCTCACTGTCGCGACGATAATCCTCAAATCCGCGAAGAAGTTCCAGTTCGTGGCGTAGCGCTCATCCAACTCGACCCTCGCGGGATAGCTAAGGTGGCTGCGGCCAGAGACCTGCCACAAACCCGTAATACCCGGTTTAACAGAGCAATAGTGCTTGAAACTGGCTCCGTATTTTGGAATTTCGTCAACCGTTATAGGTCTGGGACCGACAAGGCTCATATCACCCTTCAGCACATTCCAGATCTGCGGCAGCTCATCTAGACTGGTGCGGCGCAGAAATTGGCCCAGCACTGTTACACGCGGGTCGAGTTGCAGCTTCTGGGTAGCCTCCCATTCCTTGAGGGCTTCGGGATTCGTGGCTAAGTGGGCTGCGAGCACCTCGTCTGAATCGACGCACATGGAGCGGAACTTCCAGATCCGAAATGTGCGGCCGTCGCGCCCTATCCTCCTTTGTGAATAGAAAACGGGCCCGCGAGATGTCGTCCGGATAAGGATCCCCACTGTGGTAACAATTAGGGCTAGAAGGGGAGCTAGAGACACGAGGGCTCCAACATCGAAGGCTCGCTTCATGAAAGCGTAGGAAAAAACGTCGGAGGTGAATGACCTCTGGACCTGTGTCAACGGGGACTGCGCGACAGGGGGGGCATGCGGTCCCTCACACCCGATTGACGGCCCCAACGTCAGCATCGACAGCAGATTGCGTGCGTCGCTCATGCGCTTACTTCCCTTTCACCCAATCTTTAAGTTCTCGACTGCAACCGAATTAGCGACCATCACGTCGATCTGCGGTACGATCGAAGCGTTACTTCTGAATGCTTCCGTTCCGGTTACATGAGTGTTGACGTTGGGCGGAGCTTTGGTAATCGCTTTTAAGTTGCAGTTAACCCGAACGACGGTGTTATTGTGCAAGACTCGGCAACAGCGCGTCGGTCCACAAGTGCGGAACTAGCACCCTATTTCCTCGCTATCCGACCTTTGGTCGCAGGCCATTCCCCATTTGGGTCACGCTAAGTACCGTTACCCCAGATAAGATGGCATTCGTTATGTTCAGAAGCCGCCATGACAAGAGGTCTCTGGAGAAGCCTACCGCTCCAGCAATCCGAAATATTGCTTGCACCTGGGGGTGCCTCTCTTGAAGCGCTCCAAGATGTTCGCGACAGATCGTAGATCGATTTTGGTCTCTGTGCTCGTCGCCCTTGTCGGACTTGCTCGCGTCTTCGTGTTCTGGCGAGAACCGGATGGTGAATTGGTTCAGCGAGTGCCGGATGATGCGTTCTACTACTTGGTGCTCGCCCGTAATCATGTCCTTCGGGGACATTGGACTTTCGACCAGTCCGCACCAGCCACTGGTTTTCACCTTTTGTGGGCTTATTTCATTTCTGGTCTGCTGACAATCAATCCTCGCGCGAGCTTCCATGATCTGTTCGCAGAAGCTGGTATCGTTCAAGTTGCCTGCATTTCGCTGGCCGCTGGGATTCTAACAAGAAGTGCTACTAGATTGTTCGGAAGGGATGCTGCTTGGGGGATAGCGCTTGTTTTCCTTTCCGCAAGCGTGCTTCTTCAAGCAGGCTCTTTGATGGAGAGTGCCTTCGTCATCTGCGCGGCTGCGGCTACGGTGGAGCTGCTTGCGCAATCGGAGGGGTCCGCCAGGATCAAAAACGTGTTGCTAGCCTTTCTTCTTGGCTGGCTATTGGAAATGTGCCGTTCAGATGCGGGTATGTTACCGGCCGCCTTCCTGCTCTTGCACCTTTCTCGTGTGCGCACAGAAGGGAAGAACCGTTCGGCGCTTGTGCTTGCGGCGTTTGCTACGCTCGGCGCTTGCTGTGGGGTCGGAACTCTTGTGCTCCATACACATCATGTGTCCGGCGAGTGGGTTCAGGCGAGCGCTCGACAGAAGCTATTCTGGAGTAGTGTCAGCCCCCGTATTCCCGTTAGGCAGATCATCGGCACACCACTCAGCGTCCTCCAACCCCTTCACAATGCTGTGTCTCATTACGACAAAGACGTCAAGCTTTCTCACACGTTAGCCTGGATTGGCCATCTCACCGGCGGCATTGTTGTGGCCCTAACGTTGGCAGGTGCCATTATGACCGCTCGCTCTTGCGGAACACTGGCGCGGGGGGTACTTTGGGTCCTCGGCGGACTCGTCGCGGCGTACTGTTGTTTCTACAGGCACGACGGTGCGGTCATGGACTGGTATGTAAGCAACTTTGTTGTTTCCCTGTCTCTGATAACGGCGGCCTCCGCGGCATGGTGGGCTGCGAGAGCTCCTGTTAGTTCCTTTTCCATAATGGCTATAGTGGCTGCATCAGGGATAACTTGTAGTTTAACTCCAACCTATCCCTGGCAACAGTCAATGTACCGTGCAGGACAGTACCTCTGTGAGCACCCGTCTCTGAGACCAGTAGGGGCTTTCAATGCCGGCATTATTGGTTTCTTCGCAGGGAAAGCGGTAACAAACTTAGATGGCCTAGTAAATGACGATATCTTCCAGTATGCCAAGCGGGGGCAACTAGTCGAGTACATCAACCGAAGGTCAATTCGCTACATCGTAGACTACCCCTTTATGCTTCAGGACTCGTTGCAACAGAGGCGAGGTGGGTACCATGACGGGAACCTCACCAAATGTATAGAAAGCAGTAAGGACATCTTTCCTGCGGATCCTGATAACAGTTGGGAGGGAGGGCGGATCGAATTGTTTCAGTTGACCCCTCAATGCGGCGATCTTGGCCTCGTTCGCCGTTCATCCGACTGAGGCGCAGGCAGATCGAACCAGCAACAAAGTACCCCTGATCTATTCTCGGCTTAACGGTCATAGAAGTGACTGTTGACGTAAAGTCCTCGTTCCGCCCGTCTGAGCTCCTCAGAACGTGAAAGTCCCCTGACACTTTGGTGGGATTCAAGCGCCCCGCGTAGTCACGTTACGTTCGTAACGTGACTACTGCTAGATTTACTCCGATGTGGCGACCAACTCAACGACGACGAAAGTTCCAGGGCAACCTCGAACCACAATAGCTCACCAATACTGGCTGCTGTGACCTAGAAAATACATCACCTTCGCTTATGGACATCATCAGCCTCGCAGCAACAGGAAGCCTTATGTTCTCGATTGTACGCCGACTTACACTTGTGCTTTGCTTAGCCAGTCTAACGCTGCCTGCCCAGAACCTAGACCTGCAGAGCCGAGACCAAATATCTCAAGAACAACAGATCAGGCCAACAACTCTGCCTGTTCTCGCCTCTGCGCAGAATGACGGTGCGTCTGACGCGGATCCGTGCGTCGCAGGATCGCCGCAGCGGCTTGGGACCGAGTCAACGCATACCTCTGAGCAGGATCAAAGACAGGCGGACGGTGTTGATACAGGTGTTGCGCAGAACGGACAGGTAGGAGGGAGAGGTAATTGCCTTGATGTCGCCGACGTTCGCAGAAATCCGACCAACGGTCAGGTTGCAGTTGAGGCGGGCGCTCTCAAGCACGCAGAAGAGTCTGCACGTGTTGCAGCACTTAAGAACAAGCAGAACTCATCGGAAGGTGCGAACCAGGTTCAGACGCCCACGCCATACGTCGGAATGCCTGCTCTGACTGATCTGTACACTCAGGTCCCCATTGGGGGAGGTAAACTTGAACGCTTCGGAGGCGATGCCTTCCGATTTGGGACAGGCAATGCAAACGAACTACCTTCCGACCTTCCCGTAGGACCGGATTACGTTCTGGGTTTCGGCGACGAACTGCGCATCAACTTATGGGGCGCGCGGTCGGAGAAGTTGGATATCGTGATTGATCGCCAAGGGAAGGTTGCGATCCCGGAAGTCGGGTCCGTCGTTCTCGCCGGTTTAACTATGGTCCAGGCGCAAGACGCCCTCCAGCACACCTTGGCGACAGAGTTTCGAGACGAGCATGCTGAGATCTCCCTAGGAAAGTTGAGAACTGTTCGAGTTTACGTGGTTGGCGATGTTGAGCGGCCCGGCGCCTATGATGTGAACGTGCTTTCGTCTACCCTAAGTGTGCTTTACGCGGCGGGCGGCCCCACACCGATCGGTTCACTCCGAATCCTGAAGCAGATTAGAAATGGTAAGGAAATCTCCTCAGTGGACCTATATGGGTTCCTGATAAACGGGGTTCGGCAAGCTTCGACAAGGCTGGAAGCCGGAGACACTCTATTGGTACCTCCAGCCGGACCACAGGTGTCGGTAGAGGGCGCTGTTCACCACCCAGCGATATATGAACTGAACGGCGAAACGACTCTTGGCGACTTGGTTGCGATGGCTGGCGGAGCGTTGCCCATAGCAGACCTGAACCGGATTGAGCTTACGCGTGTAGAAGCAAATTCTTTCCGAACAATGCTGCAGGTAGGTGTTCAAACTGGTTCCGACATTTACACAGCTTCTGCTTTTAGCAGAGTTCACCTCAAGGATCAGGACAAAGTCGTCATACCACAGATTCTGCCATATAACCGTGCTGCCGTTTACTTGGCGGGGCATGTCTTTCGCCCAGGGGTATACGCATACCGGGAGGGTTTGAAGCTTAACGACATCCTCCGTTCTAGCGAGGACATTCTACCGGAGCCAGCGACACGCGGTCAGATAATTAGACTGGCTTCTCCAGATTTTCACCCATACGCCATTCCGTTTGACGTATCGGCGCTTCTCTTAGGTCGATCCTCGATCGCGCTTCAGCCGTTCGATACAGTCGAGGTGTTCGGCAGATACGAGAACGATTCCCCGCAAGTTCGTATAGAAGGGGAGGTGTTGAGACCGGGTACCTACCCACTCTCTACGGGTATGACCGTGTCTGCGCTGGTCAACTTAGCCGGCGGCGTCAATCGAAGTGCGTATTTGAAGGCTGCTGGTCTTGCGAGTTATCAGATCGTGGATGGGAAGGCTGTACAGACAGATCACGTTGACGTCGCACTTTCCGAGGCAATGCGGGGCGATCATGCCACCGATGTACCTTTGAGGCCGGGTGATGTCCTAAGTGTCCGACAGATGACAGGTTGGAACGACATCGGTTCAGCCATCACCCTAACCGGAGAGATCGCTCATCCTGGTGGCTACGGAATCACGCCTGGGGAACGGCTTAGCTCCGTTATCAAACGTGCAGGTGGGTTCCGTCCTGAAGCGTACCCGCAAGCAGCAGTCTTCTCTCGCAGGCAAGTACAAAGCTTGGAGGAACAGGCCCGCCAAGAGACGATTAATAGGGTGCTCTCGGAACCTATCGACGCTAGAACAGGTGTAATGGGTAGCACTTCCGACGAACAGCAACGTGAGGCAACTCTACAAGCCCGACGAGTCAGCACCGTCGCTTCTCTTCGTGCTTCTTCAGCCAACGGTCGCATGGTCATCAACATCTCTAAGGATCTCGAGAAATGGGAAGGTACCCCGGCTGATATAGTATTGAGTAACGGCGACGTTCTCAATATCCCAAAGCTCCCCAGCTTCGTGCTTATCCGAGGCCAAGTATATAACCCAACTGCGATCAGCTTCGTGCCGGGGCAGGACGTGAGTTGGTACCTCAGTAAGAGTGGGGGAGCGACCCGCTACGGTGACAAGAAGCGTATATACC
>JAUCNM010134391.1:457-10739 GCA_032353575.1 Pyrrhura devillei | reverse complement strand
AATGCAATGCCTCCGGTCACTTCCTGCAGCATGGGAATGGAGTTTGCCCCCACGGCTGTGCCTAACCCTGAACCGGGGTACGGAACTATTACTTGGGCCTCAGACGCCCCAAACATCACCCCACTTGACGAATTAGAAGGTGATGTACTGACTGTAAACCCCACCACTGTCACGCTCACCGCAAATCCCAGCCCTGGCGTCCTTGGAAGTCCAATCACATTAACTGCACAAGTTTCCAATGGTGTTGCTTCGCTTTCTGGGACTGTAACCTTTACAGAGGGCAGTCAATCAACCTTCTGTAGCAATGTACCGCTAAACAGTACCGGGTTAGCGACCTGCGTTGTTCAAAACGGCCTTACACTCGGCACTCACACCCTAACAGCTACATATTCGGGCGATACAGACGACGAGCCTAACACGGGTCAGACCACAGAGGTGGTTCTAGAACAAGCGGCGCTCTCGCTTTCGACTTCTGCGTCGCCCGCAGTGGTCACCAATAACGTGACCCTAACTTTGGTGGCGACGGAGCCGGGTGGTGGCACTCCGATAGGAGGAACCGTAACTTTCTATGACGGATCTACCCAGCTCTCAGCAGCGATCAACTTGACCAATGGTCAAGCCACTTACAACACACAGTTGTTGGCTGTAGGTTCTCACAGTCTGACTGCGCACTATAGTGGTTACGGAAACACGGCTTCTGGTACAAGCAATACGGCCACGATGCAGATCGTGCCGGCGGCTACAATCACTGTGCTCACTACGAATGCGTCGACGCCGACAGTGGGAACGCCGCTCACACTAACAGCAGCGGTCCAAACGAGTCTGCTCGGAGGCACTAGCGCGTCACTCTCGGGCAATGTGACGTTCACAGATGGTAGCGGTCCTGGTGCTCTTCAACTTGGGCAGGTGACTCTAGTGAATGGTACCGCAACAATCACTATTGCTTCGCTTGCCCCCGGTGCGCACCAGATTGTAGCCAGCTATAGCGGTGATCCGGACGACGCGGCCAGTACTTCGAATCCAAGCTTTGTGACCGTCGAACAGATCGCGACAACCACGGCTCTGAGCGCAGATGCTAATCCGCTAAATGCTGGAGCTACGCTGCATCTGACATCTATTGTCTCTCTCGTTCCAGGCGCGAACCCAGATGGTGCATTAGGTGGGAGCGTTACATTTCTTGATGGAGCTAAGGTATTAGGCTCGGCCGCCGTCAATTCGACTGGGCAAGCCACACTTGCGGTACCCGCCCTGACGGTCGGTACACACATGATCAGCGCCAGCTATTCAGGGGCCCAGAACTACTTCCCAAGTGCTTCTGGAGCATTGAGTGTAGTCGTGCAGCAGACGATTACGGCCATCACCTTGGTGTCTTCCTCAACGAGCACACTCGCCGGTAAACCAACGACGTTTACGGCAAGTGTCAGCAGCTCTACAGGAACTCCAACCGGTACGGTCACCTTCTATGATGGAAGCACAGCCATCGGTTCTGGGGTAGTGAATAGCAGCGGAGTAGCGACAATCAGTACCACAACCCTGAGCACAGGAATGCACAGTATCGTTGCTTCTTATGGAGGGGATGCTAACTACCTCGCTGCCAGATCCGCCCCAGTACAGCAGCAAATCGTTATGGCGCAACCGGTGGTCTTACTATCGGGCCCCCCAACCAGTGTTTATGCTAGTACAGTTGCCCAGTTCGTCGCTGCCCTTACGACACCAGGTGTTTCGCCCACTGGAACCGTAACTCTGCTTGATGGGATTACGGTCCTAAGCACGACCAGCGTATCTGGAGACGGTAACTTTCAGTTCAGTACCTCGAGTCTAGCGGTGGGAGCCCACTCGATCACGGCAGCTTATAGCGGTGACAGCAATAACGCAGCTGTAGTGTCCAACCCCGTGACCGTCATGGTTAAGCAGGCCAGCACAGCTACCATGCTAATCTCCAGCGTTAACCCGCTCACGAGTGGTGGTCCAATCACTCTCACAGCAAGCGTCACCTCAGTAGATAACGTCGTTCCGAGTGGCCAGGTAAATTTCTATGATGGCACTACGTTGCTTGGTACTGCCGGACTCACCTCCACTGGAACAGCGGTCTTGCTGCCCACTGGAATGGGATTGGGTACGCATACGTTGACGGCTGTCTACACAGGCGATAACAACCATCTTGGCTCCACCTCAGCATCAGTCCCGGAACTTGTCGTCCAGAGCGCATCGATTACGCTAACGTCCAGCAACAATCCTTCGGCGAGTGGCCAGAACGTGACGTTTGTGGCGCAAGTCAGCGGGTCTGCCTCAAAGAATGCCACGGGAAGTGTCAGTTTCCTCGATAACGGTTCACTACTTGCCACCGTGCCACTGAACGCACAGGGAGCGGGCAGCTATATGACATCATCGTTATCTGTCGGGACACATGCCATTTCGGTCAGCTACAGCGGCGATAGTAGCTTCTCGGCCGCGTCAGCTCAATTGACCCAAACGGTGGTTGAAGCGATCACGTCGGTCGGTCTTTCATCTGGCGAGAACCCAGTTCCATACGGGCAAACGCTGAATTTAACAGCTATTGTGACCAGCAACGGCGGTATTGCCACTGGAGTTGTCAACTTTATGGAGGGGGGTACGATCCTAGGCTCGGTGAGACTTGATGCCACTGGACATGCAGTTTATCCGACCTCAGCTCTTCGTCCTGGCTCACATACGATTACGGCGAGCTACCTAGGCGATGGTCGTGCCGACCCTTCCAACTCAGCTCCGTTAACCATTGCGGTGTTGCAGACGACTACTCTGAGCGTGTCCGCTGTCAATAACCCAGCGCTCGCGCTGGATCCCGTCACGGTGACGGCGATTCTAGAAAACGCGGGCGCGGCTCCTGCTTCCGGCGTCGTCACATTTACTGATGGAGTGAATGTAATTGGTACAGCGAGCATAGATGCGACAGGTCATGCGGTTCTACCGATTCAGCATTTAAGTGTAGGCGTGCACAAGCTTGCAGCAAGCTACCCGGGTGACAGCGTAGATTTTCCTAGCAGTTCCCCTATCTATTCAGAAGTAGTGCAACTACGTCCTACCACGACAACAGTGACCGGATCGGCTACGGACGCAACCAATCCCCAGCAGATCACTCTCATCGCGGTGATCGGGGGACAGGGGCCGACTCCTCCCACAGGTACAGTCACGTTCACGAGCGGCAGTGTAACGCTTGGCGAAGCGAGCGTTGATAGTACGGGCGTTGCAGCCATCACAGTGATTTTCCAGACAACTTCGGAACCGGTGGTAGCAAGCTATTCCGGCGATGCTTCGTACGCCGCCTCAAATTCGGCTGCTACTCCCATCACAGCTGGTCAAGCAGCGCAATTCACCTTGAACGTAAGCAATCCAACAATCACCCTACAAACTCACCAGCACACGACTCTGACGGTCGCTCTCGGATCCGTAAAGGGATTTACGGACACCATCGAGCTCGGTTGTGTTGGATTGCCCTACGCAGCGACGTGTACCTTCGGTGGTCCACAAATGAAGCTGCAAGCGAATGGTGTTGTGACAACCACCCTGATTCTTGATACGGGCGATCCGCTTGGGGCAGGCACGGGAACCTCAGCCTCACTTCGTTCGCGTGGAAGCTCCACCCTGCTCTGCTTCCTGCCGGCGGGTGCCCTGCTCTCATTCGTCCGGCGTCGACAAGCCCGAAAGCTTAAAGCTGGCGTAGGCGCGATGCTTGCTCTCATCGTTGCCGTCGTGCTGACCGTTGGCTCATTGGGCTGCAGCGGCTTAACCATGAGCGGTACACCTCCGGGTACGTACACGTTTAAGGTGATGGGGAATGGGCAGGGCTCGGGTACGACTCAGGCCCAGACAATCACGCTGGTGGTGACAAAGTGAAAGCATTCGCCCTCATGATTGCGCTCGTCATCGGGTACACACTTGGTGGAGATCGCACGGCGTACGCTCAGGCAATTGCCACCGCAAGCGGCCCCGGAGCCTTTGTCAGCGTCGGCGGTGGAGTCTCTCGGTTCCAAGTGGATTATGGACATCAAGAGCTCATGGGTACATTCGTGTACGCCGATACAAATCCACAATGGCGTGTAGGACTGGAAGGTGAGGCTCGCTTTTTGCGTTTTGGAAATTTCGAGCAGGTGACCGAGTCGAACCTGCTCGGCGGTCTGCGGGTACAGGTCTTCCATACACGCAGATGGCAGCCTTATACCAAGTTTCTTGCTGGAGTTGGGCGAATCACTCTACCTTTTGGGTATGCACATGGGGCATTTCTTGCCTATGCTCCCGGCGCTGGCATCGATGTCGCCTTAACCGATCGGATTACGCTACGACCCATTGATCTCGAGTACCAACATTGGCCGGATTTCACGTTTGGATCGTTAAGTCCCTATGGACTCAGTGCAGGCGTAAGCTTCAGAGTAAACCCAATCAACCTCTACCCCAAGACGCTTCAGTTGCGGCGTTGAGGCGTTGAGGCGTTTAAAGCGCTCGGCGCCGCGCAGCGGACGGCACCTATTTCGTTGAGAGCCCGTCAACTCGTCTTGGAGTTACGACCGATGGCATTGAGCCAGTTCCGGTTCGAGTGATCATGGCAGAAACGGGAAGGGAGCTGGCAAGCCTCTGAGGCTTACTCGAAGGCAGCGCCGTAAGCTATGTTGTACACTGCCTCTCAGTGGGGTGTGTTCTCATGTTGAAGCGAACAATGACGGTCAATGTTGTCACGGTCCTCTACTATCTTGTGCTCGCTGCATTTGTAACAGCTTGGGAGGAGTTTAAGGAGGTAACGATTAAGAATCGACGAAAAACACAGTGCGGCTCTACTCAGCACGTTTAGATTCTTAGAAAGACAGGTGTGGATACCGCCACTAGGGAACTAAGTCGAGGTAGGGGCTGCCTGGACTGAATACCTTATCAAAGCACTCCTGCACCGCCCAAAGGGCTTCTGTTTGTGTACGGGGTTTCTTCTGATCCAGGACGTTGCTAAGGACATCAGCGGCGCCAAGTGCGCGAGCTCTCCCAGTTTTTCTAAGGAACTGCGCATAAAGATTGCCTACGTACTGATCGCCAGTCGTCATCTCAAGGTAAATGGCACCTAGGAGTACAGGAGGGTACGGCTTATTCTGGCCTTCCCGCTGCTCCTCCCTCTTCAGCATCTGCAACTCCTCTTGCCGATCGGAGATGCCGGCATGGTGCAGAATAGGTGTGAAGACACGGTGTTCTATAAGGTTTTCAAGGGCCGCAAAGCACTCCTCGACAGCTTGCTCGTCCCCTTCAGGCATGACCATGACGTGGGGGACAAGGTAACGTCCTGACATGTTCCAGCCCTTCGTTCCCAACCAGAGGTGCATGAGCTCGTGCGAGACGATGGCGGGATCCCCCAATTCCTGATCTGACATGACGATGATCTCGGGTATACCTCGCTCATCGATAAATGTTTTTTCTCGATCTCCCAACTTGCAGGCCACCTTGCCGTATTGTGTCTCTACCGCCAACACATATGGCTTCAAACTGCGAGGCAAAGTGGCTTTGCATACGGATGGAGATCCCTTCACGACTGCGGGCAAACCGCTAATTGCGGGCGCCCAAGGAAAGCCGAGGGTTAGAACAAAGGCGGCGCTGCGAAAAGAAAGTATCAGAGGCGATGTCATTCTTGTGCAAAAGATTGTATGGCCTCGCGCTGGCCAGGAGGGCGCAGGTCGGCTCAAAAACGCGAATGACGGTAGGAAACCATCAATGACCACTCCGTCAGGAGTCTAGTTTGAGTGGTGTTCTACTTCCATACAAGAAAGTAAAACACCCAAATGAGAATACTCCAAAGGAGAAGCCCGCATGGGACGGCAAAGAAAGTCGCTCGAAGAAGTGCTGTCTCTGCTTTTGCGTTCTCTACGTACTCTTCGTCGAACTTCATTCTCTAATCCTGATGGAAGTGAGTGCCGAGGTGGTTAGATGCACAAGTTTCAAGCATACCGCGCTTGAGTACAGAATGCCCTCATGTGGGTGCTCAGCGGTTCACTGACTTCACCCGGATGAGACCGGCTACAGCAGGGAGAAACTTCCTAAGAGCTGCCGATAGGAAAATACCTGAAGCAGCAAGTACCGATCCTGTGAGAAGGAAATCCAGCATGCCCATCCACCTGATGATTGACTGCGCGTCGCCATTGGGACAATACCTCAAAGGGGTTACCGTTCACCTTCCCGGCTCGCGAAGGTAATCACCGCTTTGGCGATCATGGGCGAACGCCACCTATTTCTCTCTGCCAATCATGTAGCTGTTTGAAATGGGTCATGATGGAACCGGTTTTGGATACACCCAGCAACCTGACAAGGGCACCTATTAACGTTACCAGGTATCAGGGGTGCTTTGTACCTTCTTTGAGGACCTCGATGGATCTGTACTAGCCCAGTGCTCCCATTTGCATGGTCTCGAACAAAATGTGCCAGTAGGTGTTCTTAAGAGGATGTCTGCTTTGTACATCCGGCAGCAATAATCGCACTGTTCAAGCGTGAGCTTTTGTTGAGGTGCTGCACACCGTCGGAGTAGCCACGTAACCATCGTCCCTCTACATTATCGTGGTTATCGACTTGTGGTAAATCCACTCTTGGCGGTGCCAGCTGGCCGAGCATCTCTATGAAGAGCTTACCAACCCGGTTTCGTGCTTTCCACGATGGTCAAAGGGCAGAGCACTGTGAGCTGAGCATATTAGGGCACTACAGAATGGAATTGTCTAGAGCCTCGGCGACTACATGAGTTCGAACCGGCGACATCCCACCAGAGCTCATCGAGATATCTATCGCATGATCCGCTTTCACAACTGCCATAGGAGGTTGAGAGCAGGATGATAGATGTATGTGTACCGTTAAGGAGGTATCTTTGTCGGAATGGTACGTAACAACCAAGAGTGAACCGTTCCTACGCCACTCCCATCTGACGCACTTATACTTACGAGGACCAGCTACGATTCCCATTTGGAAAATCGTGCCCTGAACCTGATTGGCGGAAAGTAGGTTGATGGTACCAAGGGAATCCATGCTTTTTACCTCCGGTGGGGTCCAAAGCATTGTCGTGGCAGCTTCCGTATTGGTCTGGCAGGTCCCTGAAACCGGATTGGCGGCATTCGTCAGGTCTGCTACACCAGAGCCGCCGCCGCATCCAGTCGCGAAGACGGACAGTTCCGCTGCGAGGATTGCAATTTGCGCGCTCTTGATGATTGCCAAGAAGATCTCCGAAGCCGGGCTCGATGCGGCCGCTCTGCACCGTGCAGAATAGTTATATCAATGTACAAGCGAAATGTACGTCCTACCGAAGTGAAGGGCGTTCCCCTAGTGAGTTAGGGTTTACTCAAAAGTTGTAAGTCAGAGAGACGTATAAACAAGTCTTCGACAAAGAATCCTGCGTTATACCTTTGACCACAATCTCTTGAATGCGACCGGTGAACGCACCACCAATGCAACCCATGTTCATACAGACCGCGGTATTGCGTCAGTCCTTTTCAGAGCGCCGATAGGCTTCATGGGGAAGCATGCGTGGGTTCTTCAGTAGCCGATAAAGGGTCTGCCGACTCACGCCAAGCACTTCTGCTGATCGGGACATATTTCCTGTACAGGCCTGCACCACTTGGCTGATGTGTTGCTGAACAACAGTTCCAAGATCAAGTAGCTGAACAGGTTCCGAAGTCGGCGGCCTGCGTCGTTTGTAGAAGATATTGTCCATTGCTTGAAGCCAATCAGCAACATCGAAGATATGCGTGACAACCTCAATTCTTACAAACTCGTCGACCACGTCGGAAAGCTGCTGGAAATCCCCCGGCCAAGAGTACTCCATCATGACGCGAGTTAAAGCTGCGGAAAACGGAAGGCGCGTTCTTCCGTTGTCCGAGCAGCGCATCTGCATTGCTCGGTGGAGCAGTTCTGGAACATCTTCCACTCTCTCTCGAAGGCGGGGTATCTTGAGAGTCGCACGCTGCAACTCCTGTGCAAGTGCCGGTAGAAAGTAACCCTTTAGAGCGATCTCCTTCAAGTCGGTGGTGGTTGCAGCAATTACGCTTAATTTCGGAGGTCGCGCTCGTCGTACAAGGTTCAGCAAGGTTTTCTGAGCGGCAAGTGATAATCGATCAACGTCGGGAAGGTACAGTGCAAGACCTTCGGGGTGACCCTCAGCCAGATCATGAGCAATCGGCAAGTTCTCTTCGTTCGCGTGGACGGTGAGGAACGTTCTATGTGGGTCTTGTGAAAGGAAGAGCAGCATTCGCCCTACCGCCTCCTGCCCACAATGCTGAAATCCTGTCAGCAGGACATTGTCAAAATGGGAAGCTACGCGGCTTATATCCAACCAAAGGGTCGATGTGCGCTCACTCCCTCCGAGTAGTGGCAAAGAGTGCTCCTCTAGTTCTCGAGAGGCTGCGGAGGCAGTTAGCGTTGTATTCTGTACAGACGAACTGAGTAGCTGCCGTATGATCTCCGCCCTTGTAGTCGAATGGGATCGGGAAGCGTTCTGCTGAGTCGACCTGCCTGATGGCGTCTGCGCGTCAGTGTTGCTCATACATCATCATTCTAAGTTGCCCTTTCGAGCGTAAAGTCCTCATCTCTTCTTCCCTACGCTGGGGAGAGGGGAGGGAACCGGTATGGCATGTTGTCTAGGCGCGTGGGGCGTACACTCTAAGAAGAACAGCAATACAGCATGCAGTACGGTCAAGCAGACGGCGAGCGGTATGCGAGGCAATAAGCTGAGCTGGACGTCGTCAGAGAGCGTACTTATCAGCTTTCGTACAATCCTCCCATGAAGGGACAACACCGGAGAATCCTCGTTTAATGACCCAATAAACGGTGGTACGCTCTCATTAGAGCGGGTAAATTGACCACAGTTGCACGCCGGATCGCGTGGACACTCCAAGCACGCGTAGGGCTTACTCGCAAGGACACCAGCAAACATCGCAAAAGGGCCGCGCAGAAAGAATAGAAATGCACTTTCTCTGGTCGATCGATAAATCAATGTTCCGATTTCTTCGGCGCATCATTCATGGTGTGAGTCGTCTGGTCTCCTTTGATAAAACCAAGTTGGTTCGAATGCTACTTGCGATCCACCTAGTCGCACGTGTCGGCGAGATCGTGGCAAAGCATCTAGCCATGCGTGAAGTCGCCCTGCTTCTGCTGCTCGTCTTCATCTTCGTGACGGCAAAAGGTAAGCGAGAGCATAACCCTTACAATCTGCTTGTCCGGCTTGTGATCCTTACTTTGGATGTCAACGGAACATTATGGCAAGGACTAGATCACAATTGGCTTGGCTGTGCGGCGAACGTGACGTTTTGCCTTCTGATCTACGCGGTTGACCTCGACAGCGATGATTCGACTCAGCGGAGACACAGGGCCAATGAGCTGCGAACAGCCTTGAAGAGACCTGGCTACTCGACCGCTTAGGAACGCAACCGCTTCCATAAAGGTTATTGCAGAACTATAGCTAGGCAGCTACAGACGTGCAGGACGCTTCCTCCGCCTCTCGGGGGACACAACAATCTGCACAACTAGTAGAGCTGTTTATAGTTCGACTTCTCTGACTAATATGCAGCTAGACTCTTCTCGGGTCGTATACGATTGAGCCCATGCCAACAGGAAGCAGTCCCTTCACTTCCCCCGCCGGGGAGCTACTCCACAAGCATGTAAGCTTCGATCATGTTCTCTGTACATCCCAAGTTGCTGCGGGAATGTGGGCAACGCGAGAAGAAGCGAGGGTTACTTGTGAAGCATGCCTCAAGCTACTCTTACTGAGCGAACAGCATGAATAGCTGCACTATAGGATGGATAAACTCCTTTAGGTCATCACAGGCTTCGGAGCTTCGACGTGTAGATCTGAAGCTTTGGGAAGCAGTATAAGCTTGCACACGAGGTATTCGTACGACAGTAGTTACTGTCGCTCCTTCACTCAATGGCTTTACGCTTCTCAGGTGTCGGTGTGATTACACTTCCCGGCCTTCTAGGTGACTAGATCCGTGATACCTGAGCACATGCAGAACCTGCGATTCGGCAATGACGTTTATCCGCGTACATCGAGACATCTGCGTAATGCTCCAGATCCTCTCGCGTTCGCCCGTTCTTGGGAAAAGTGGCTGCCCCAAAGCTCGCACTTCCATTAAGCGCAATGGAGGCAAGGGTAAATGGATGATCGAACGCCTGCTTCAGCCTAGAAATTACGAGCTCTGTAGACGTCTCGTCGCAATAAGGAAGAAGAATTACGAATTCATCACCTCCAACGCGTGAGACGGTGCATTCTTGACGCACCTCGGCCACCAGTCGCTTGCCG